>LQRL01058288.1:4732-26420 GCA_001703475.1 Hydroides elegans
TTAACATATTTATAATGATATAAAAATTGAATGCATGTTAAATATGAATTACATAATAAATATGTAATTCATATTTAACTTGTATGCAATAAATGTTTATATAATTAAACTTTTTTTGCAAAACAACTGAGGCAGATATAAAGAGATAACGAGTAATTTAACAGCATCGAACGAAGAATTATAGGAGGGTATACAAACTCTTAAAATTTATGTTTCACTTCATTTGTCTAACGAAAACTATTTTCATAACCTTCTATTAAAATGCTTTGAAAGCTCGGGCGGTTCCGTTAAACAAATCTTAGGTAACTCCGAGTTAGAGCTATTTTCTTATTAACAAATAAAAAGGGTGCTCTTCATGTATGCATGAACACAAGAGGTTCATCAAACAAACTTTTACTCACACTCCATTTACATATTTTCCTTACGTATAAAGTCTATAGATACAACCCGATTGATCAAATCAAGTTTGGGGCTCGTATATAATCCTAATGAAAACAAATATTAGAAAGTAAGCCGTGTGACTTTGTCTCTATAAATATGTCTTGATCTAATGTGTATTCAGGATCTTATTGAATACGGGCCCATTTTCCGGAGCCCTTCGGAAACGCATGTGCTGTCAAAAAGGGGAATGCGCATAGATAAATATAGTTAATATCGTTATTACAATAGGTTTGATTCATACACTTTAAAATGTGTTTATTCTGATAACAATGGAGGTATGTGAAAATTAAGACAAAAAAATATTGAGCAATATTTTAGTTTGGTATTGAGCAATGTGAAATACATAAGGTATTGAGAATGTGATTTATGATTTAAAACCGAATGCATACACGTAATGGATCAAAGACGGTTTAGGAATCTTTCGAACGTGTCAGTTAATTTTGAATACACATACTGACATAATTTATCAACTACGTTCGCATTCACATTTATAATCTATTTCGGAATAAATTAAAATAGGATAAGTATGGCTACATTGCATCTGGATATTTATTGCTAATCAGATATTCTTTTTAAAAAGCGAACTCCTTGCAAAAACGATTTTAGGAGGTTTTTTTTGAAGCCTACCCTTTCTTTTTCGGGAATTGAGAAGGGACCCCGGAATTAGCCATGGGTTGGCATGATCTAGCATTCGCCTTCACAGACTTGCCACAGGGACTGTTTCAGCGCAATGATGATGACATGTATGATCGACTGAGGTAAAATGTGTAAATTGTGTATTTTGTAAACTTTTTTGTTTATTTTTTTAAGTCAAATTTCAAAGGGTATTCTGCCATTTAGAATGAGGGCGTGGTCCATGGCGAGTTCTTGTTTTCAACCTACCTCGGATTTATTTTTGCATTCTGTAAGCTGGGACAATTAAAGCGGTAGAAGCCATTCCGAAATGTCCCCGAAAATGCTTACATGTAAATGCACGGTTTCGGAAACACTGTTTCTTATGTTACAGCAAACGTGATTGTTCCCGGGTACAGATTTTTTTATGAATAGAAGATTAAATCGAAAATAAAGTTACGTTAAATTGTGTTGTCTATGTATCTTAGGGCATGGCTACGCGGGATGCCTCGTCGGATTGTTGCAAACAAAAACGCGTCTATTTTGTTTTCAAAACCCAACAAGCCTTTTTGGGTAAAAGTTGTCCGGGCGTCATGCTACGTCCTGACTTTCTTACGTTCGACTTCGGTTTCGAAGTTGCCATGAATGTGTTCCTACGCCCATGGAACGTTCATACATCAGTCTTGCTGGTTGTGTGTTGTCATCATTTTAAATAAAATGAAAATGTAAATGATAGGTATACGATACGACCAACAATAGATTGTGCTCTTATACGTTCAGATTCTTTATTGGGACCATGGTTATGGATCCGCCCCTGATTCAGGACAAGAATAGTTTTCATTGAGACACTGGAATCCTTCTTGGATATCTGCAAAATCGAGCAAATATTTAATCAAAGTCAACAAACTATTCACGGACAAAATAAGATTAAATACTTGATAATATGCGGTTTATCAACCATTCGTGTCGCTATTTTGTTCTTATATACAGGATCCTATTTTATCGACTTCATTTTAATTAAGTATAATAGTTTACATATTTTTAGTTTCATCTAAACCTTCACTCCTTTCCAAAGCTCATCTTTAGATTACAAATATACACAATTAAACACTTTTGGCGGTTTAGCCAACTTGAAATTGTAGCAAAGAATATTAAATCAGCTCTCATAGTCGTACATCGTGCCTAACAAATTATTATATTTTTTTTAAATTACCACAATAGCGAAATACAGTTTATAATGGTTCAAAAACTTATTTTTATTCTATAAATAACCACGATAAACATTTATTGAATTATTTGTTTCATTTTATTTCTTGAAAATACTTGGTGAACTATAGTCTAATATTTGAGAAAATATGTGCTTATTTCTTCTAAGTTTTGCTTTATGATTAAAGATGTTAACTTTTAAAAATGTATTGGTACATTCAGCACCCGATGAACGTTCGACAACTTCTAACCTAGACTAACATGTTTCACTCCATCAAAAAAAAACATCCATCTCAAATGTCGTTCTATAATTCGGTCACCAATTGAGAATTAACTGTTTTTAATCAACTATGGTTCGCTTGGATCGCAAAACAGTTGATAGTTTCGCTTTATTAGTGACTACCATAACCTTCGTGGGTGACCCAATCGTTTGGTGTCGCAACATGTAACTCTTTATTAACGATGAATAAATCACACATCGTTGCATGCTTACAGTCACCGATGGACCGCCGCGCAACTTATAGGTTTCGCTTTACTCGTGACTACAACAACATACGTGGGTGACCCGATCCATTGTTGGGTGCCGCAACACTTCAAAAGCAGTTGGGAGGATTATACGGATAGCTACTGCTGGATCAAGTAAGGGGGCTTGTTTTGATTTTTTTCTCTCTCAAGTGAGGGGTTCGTTTTGAATCGTTCCGACTCGGTATAGGGGTTGTTCGTATAATGACGAATTCGTACCTGACGTTTAGAAGACGTTTTCATCAGAAAGCCCACTGCGCGTCGTCAGATGACTTCCAAACGTCGGATGAACACCCTTTGAGAATCCAGTGCCATAACTTCAAATCTTGAATGTGTAACTTATTGAAACTAAACTGTATCTCTGCTGCATTTATTTGGTAAAATATTACCTTATGACGAACAAAGTCTACTATATTTTCTACAAAACACCATAAAGTTACAATTTTTAAAAGTGTCGGTACTCTTAATCTATTTTAGGTTGGCCATGTAAGATATATATTTAAAAAGCTTCGCATAAAAATATTGTTCACTTTTCTTTTAAGAAACACATATTATTTGCCGTTCGATGCTGATATTTCACCGGAAGGCAGAGAAGAGAACAAGCACCCAATCATCTACTATCAATGGGTGCCCATGATTCTCTTGGTAATACATCTTTTAAAATTAGTATGCGCTTATATAATATACATGGTATCATAAGAAAATAATTGTCAATATGCCTGATGATATATTTTCATTTAACAAAATGTATTATTTCAGAAACAATCATTTTTTGAACGACATTTTCGATACAAGAGTAAGTGAAATTGATGAGGTACCCATTTGTCAATATTGGATATAACCCTGATTTTTTTTATTCATTGACATTAATGTCATTCGTAACTGCATATATAAAGAAGATAATCCTATTGATAACAGGAGTACCAAACGCAATAATTTTAGAAGTGTGTCAAATATCGCTTATTTTATTACGAAACGAATTCATTTGCAGCTTTTAGTTGTCAAATATTATTGACAAAACTTATTATTCTTTGTTTGCCAGTCAGGAAAGTCCAATAATCATTGCCAGAAAAACGTTGCCAGCAATCATATGTACTCTTCAATGTTTCAAACCGCTCTGAAAGTCCACTTAAAATTGGTTCAATCCATGTATTAGCCCTAACTTGCTCAAAACTTAATTCTTTTTGTGTGATAATTGCATTTTATGGACCTTATTTCTTAAAGTAAAACAAAAAGGAAATTTTCATATTTATTTTATTCTGTGAAAATGCCAGCAAGGAAGATTTCCCAGCAGAATAGATATTTTACCGAATAAATCGCTTGGTACTCCTGTGATAATAGGAATTAAATGTCATAACGCCATAATATCATTTAGAAATTTATAAATCATATATTCATTTGTTGTTTCCAGCTTCAAGCGCTCATGTTTGTTTTCCCGATCGTCATATGGCGTACATTCAACGACAAAACAGGAATGGATATGAACGACATCATCGAAACGACAGAAAAGGTTCAATACACATATGATGACGACATGAAACGAAAACTCTTGGAATTCCTCGCGAAACAAACCCATCGCTATTTGGGTCTCGCCAAACCCAAAGAAGTCAAAGGCAACTGGAGTCTACGTAGACTCTATGGGAAGGTCTGTGGATTCTGTGGGAAACGCTTTGGGAATTACATCACGGTGCTCTATATTGGAATTAAGCTGTTGTTTTTAGCCAATGTTTTTGGGCAATTATGGCTTCTCAACTTTCTCTTGGGACAGCGATATGCATATTATGGGATTCAAGTACTCACTGATTTATGGCTTGGCAACGATTGGACTGCTTCGAAACGATTTCCAAGGGTTACCATGTGCGATGTTGACGTTCGCAGACTGGGAAACACCAATCGCTATACAGTGCAATGTGTGCTTACAGTGAACTTCTTTAATGAAAAGATATATTTATATCTTTGGTGGTGGTTCATGTTGGTTGCCATTTTTACTTTGATAGGATTTATATTATTCCTATTGCGCACTGTGCTTCGGTTTGATAGAGCGAACTATATTCAGAACCACTTATTCATGCGCCGCTCTAAATCGGATCCGATCCGCGAAAAAGATAGACAAATCATGGATAAATTTATCCATGAATATCTCCGTGCTGATGGGGTACTACTTATGAGACTTGTGGGACATAATACCAATAAGGTTACTGCAACCGATTTCATTTGTGCTTGTTACGAATATTATAGGAATCTACCGGAAGTTAAAAGGAGACACGGAAGCTATCGACCGGATGTGATGTTAGATTCGGCTATTCCCTCGGCCGATTCGTCTTTTGATTTTGGTGATGAATAATGAAGGACTAGCTTATTTTTATACAGTTATAATTTTTTACATGTACTTAATTGTTTAAACATATTTAGGATTTTGTTTCAACATTGATATTGCAGGGGTGGAAATAAGAACATTTTCACACTCGCCAGACTGGCGAGTGAGTCAAATTTCACACTCGCCAGCGAAGATTTACACTCGCCAGGAGGTGAAAATATGAAAAATGAAAACCACTTAAATGTGGGCTCCCTTATTTGATTTGCATGTGGACGAAGGTATTTGTAAGGAAAAATAAACGAGCGCCGAAGGCGCGAGCTGACAAATTTCATTGAATTATTTTAAATCTTAAGATTTAATCAACAATTTTCGGAAAATAATGTTTTTGACGGTAAATTTTACACTCGCCAGGCTGGCGAGTGACTTCAAATTCACACTCGCCAATCGAAAATTTCACTCGCCATGGCGAGTGTGGCGAGTGCTTATTTCCACCCCTGATATTGTATTGTAAAAACGGTGATTAGTTTTTGCAATTGTCATGATACTTACAATGAATTAATTAATGAAAGTGTTTTATGGTCAGTGCAAACAGGAAAAAACGTGATATATTAAGGCACTGAATGTTGGCATGAACATGTATACTTTTAGGTTTATAATAAATTATGAAAATAAAACGTGTTTACTTTTTAATGTTAATGTATGTGACATCCTGGCTCAAATGTATCTCCATTTAGCATTATCAAGTGGCCCTCTAAATAAAGTATTTCAAAATCTGTAGTTTTGTTATGGTTCCGTTGCTAAATGCAATGGTCTAGGGCACGCGGCTCATTGTTGAAATAAACATATAACATAGAGACGCATGGTGCCAAAACGTGGCCAACAGAAAACGAGGGTCCGCTTAAAGAAACACGGATATGTCACGCCCATGGTGACAGAGCAACCCATTAAAGGAAAGATATAACCTACCATGCAAAGACAAATAGAGCATAAATGCCACAATGCAACAACCGGAAACATGGCTTGGAATCTTAAACAGATGCGATCTCTCAGGTATATTCAAGGATCGATGGGTTCAATATGGGGTGCTATGGGGTAAGATCAGCAGCAAAATACAAAAGTTGATAGGACTACCGCCATCATTCACCAATATTTATATTAATTCACCGCCTATACGGAAAGGACATAGAAACTCAAGTTACCCCTGTTGTCTCTAACAAAGAAAATTAAAGTGTCCAAAGCAAGGCCTTTAATAAAAAAGCGAGTCTCAAGACTCACATTACGGTCAGACCGTAAATGGAACGCGGGAACAGCGATAGAAAGAGCTAAAAGGCGATTGCAGCAAAAAAGAGCTAGTACGTAAAACATGTAAAGCGGGACACTGACTAGGCGGTAGAAAGGACACGACACAGTGTTGAGATAAGGGGATCCACGGGAGGGACGTACGATGATTGGAGAGGAATTAAGACAGGCAGACGAGGAGACAAGAAAGGCTAATGCAATAGCCACGAGAGCAGAGGGAGCATGGTTGAACTGGGAAAATGCGGCAAGCAGGACTATATCATGAAATATGATATGAAAAATTGAACTGAACCTGGATTCTGGATAAAAAACCTCGTTATATGAGGACAACTGGAAATTGTAAATGCTGTCTATGTGACAGTCCCTGCAATCTAGAACATATACTGTCCTCGTGTAATACTGTGCTCATCCAAGGAACATATTCGTCGAGACACTATAAAGTGCTCAAAATATTCGCACTTTGGCTTGAGCGTAGGCTTTTGTTCGCGAACAAGGCTCCAACGGCAAAGAAAAATCAAACCCAGCTCATCAAGGCAAAAACACGAAACAAGAGTTACTGACAAGGTCAAACATGCTTTATAGCCAGAGCCACATATTGGGAGTTGAGAGTTGATGTCACAACAATTCTCCGTTGAAATAATCACAAGACAGCGACCAGATCTAGTGATATATTCAACAGGCATAATATGCATTATAATACTAGGACTCACAGTTCCATGGGAGTCTACAATAGACGAGACGTTCGAGCGAAAGACAGAAAAAATCGGTGGCGTATGCAGTATTTGTGAAGAGGTAATGGCTGTTCCCGGTTGAAGTAGGATATAGTTTATTGGTGAGAAAGTCAGCAATCAGAGCCCTAGGCGAGATCGGGCTAACACGTAAAGAGCGATGCATGGTCATAGAACAAGCTGCGAAGGCAGTAGATAAAGGATCAACTTGGTTGTGGATAAAACAAGAACATGGGAACTTCTCAGTATCATAGGCGCGGCTGACAGAGGGGGTATAAATAAAAGCTGAAACATCTGAAGACGTCAACACCTTTACTGAGGACCAGCGAGCCTTAACTAGAAATAAGCTAGTACGTAACAACACAGTAACCTATCAACATTTATTCTCACCGTAAATGAATCATTTGCATTTAATTTATATTAGATCAAATACGTGCAAGGTTCTTTTATCGCGTTCAGGGGAATTTTCTTTTACTAGAGTCTTGGCTAGTTTCAATCCAATATGATATCGAGCTACTCCGCGATTACAATCCAAGCTCAATCCATGATTGCTAAAAATCAATAATATAATCCTGATTATTTTAGGGTTTCAGACCCTTCGATAAAACTTGTTTACTTGGAGTCCAAAACTAGTCTAAAATTCATTATCAGGTTTTGTGATAATATGAGGGTTATGTTGGTAAATGTCAATCTAATTGTATATTCATGTGTTTGTATTCAATATTATATATCAATGCATTCTAATAGGGGATGTTTGACCTTTTTTTATATTTTATAGCAATATCAATGTACTAGCATATTGCTTTATGAAATATTGGCAGTCTGCACTTCAAGTATATTCTAAGGTGTTACAATATCTCAAAACCTATGTGATAACAAGCAATAAATGATCAAACATGTATATTTACTATAGAACCGCTAATTCATGTGGATTTTTTTTTCAATATATCCAATCCTGTACTTTACAGAGGTGTGATTAAAGTACGTAGAGAATTCCATAGATATAGTTATATAAGGTGCTATTTCTGATATAATTCTCATGTAAAATGAATTATAGAAAAATGAATTATATATTCCTGTGTGAAGGTTTGGGCATGTTATATACAATTAAGGTCTTGCAATTTGGTTGTATCCAAACTATTTCATTTTTTCCAGTTGTCAAGTATATTCAATTCAACTCAACGCACAAAATATATCAAATGTTTGCTGTGAATACAAAAATGATCAATTGATGTGGCTGAACTATAGATTAAGAGTCAATGCTACGCTCACAACATAATAATGTACACTATTCTCTTATGGAAGCCAACACACTAGATTCTAACACTCAAACTGATATACAGTGCTCACAACTTATAAGGAATATTCTCTTTGATAATTTTATTCTCCAATATTTTAAAGATTTAAACCAAACAGTTTTTTATAACTTGGAGATCAATCAATTTTACATTCACTATGCAAAAGAGAAAGTGAATAGGTTAACTTAGTCATGCTTTAAGCGTCACCAAACGTAACCGGGTCCCACGGCGTTTTTCACAAAGTGGAAGCTCGACTGGTATCTCATTCCTACGTTACTATGATTCTCTTGTTAGGGTTTTTGATATGTTTTCAATTCGTTCGAAGTGTTTTCAAGTTTTTGACATTGAAACACATGCATATAACAACTTCATGTCTTTCTAATATCGAATAACAATGCCATATCGAGTATCGCTCCATGAAGGGATTGGATCGAGCAAGGGCAAAACAGAAAGATATCGCTCTTTTCTTCTCTCATTGTGATTGGCTTTCTCTAGAAACTTATTACAACGTCAATAACAGATGTTTTACGATTAAAAATACTGGCAGCGAAAAAACAAGTAACCATTTTGCGAAAATAAAAATTCGACCCGGTTAGGTTTGTTGACACTTTACACATGACTGTGTAATGCTTGACGTATTAATTATTTCATAATTGATAAATAATTGATTGATCATTTATTCACAAAAATAAGTTTGGTTGCAATGTTCCAAAATTCAGAGAAATAAATATTTAAAAACAATATTCCTTATGAGTTGTGAGCACTGTAGATGTCTAGCCATATGCATCGACATAAACTTCATTTCATTTTTTTTTCTTGCTTTTCAAAGCAATATTGAAATATGATACTTCAATGTGTACTTAATGCTACCAAATATAGGTGTTAAACCCGAAAATTGTTCAAACTTGGAATAATCCCTCAATTTCTCTTAATGAAGGAATAATCTATAGGTCTGAAACCATTAATCTGTGAGGTAATAGAATAAAACAATCAAATATTTAGGAGGTTTTTGGAATAAATTGAATAATTATATAACAGTTCAAATCAAACAAGAATATATTCATAGTTTTACCAAGAGAGAAAAATCATTTTAAATTCAGTTTAAATGCATTTAATAGACAAAAAATAAATGTTTCGTCTACGATTGCTATTTTAAATCAATAATCAAATATCCATCACCCTGTTCCCTTCTCATACAAAACACTACACACTTTGAATAAGAGAGAGGCCACTATACATGCGATGAGATTCTTATATGCATGTTTATAGGCCTCTGATTCATATTATGATAAGGAGTTAAGTTGTTCATGTAATTTTAGAACACAAGGTGATCCCAATTCCAATAAATGACAGCCACATTATTTTGGAGCATATGGTTATGTGGTTCATTGGCTGTTTGAGATCAGTTAGATGCAATTCTTAGAAATTGGTGGCATAAAAAAAGGTTAAATATTTTTAATGAAACCTCTTGGAAAAATTTGTAACCGTAACCACCTTCGAATAATATATCTTAGGTCTTATGTTATCTAGATTCTCATATGATCGTTTATTTGAACTGGTCAGCGTTATTTTCAAATACTATTTTTTCAATGATTGTTTTGTACAACCTTATTTCATTAAAAAAAAACAAATAAACAAACTTATACCTCCCTTCCTAACATTTCGAGCTGAATACATTCATATATGAATTTCATGTGTCATTATCATTTTTAATAAATTTCGGTAGCCGGCTCAATATTTGAATTTTAATTTTATATTTGTTTTTGAATCATCAGATTTCTTTTAGCAAAAAATTAAGAAAAAGAAGTACATGTATGTGCTATCGGCACAAATGCTACATACATATCTGACATGATTACACAATTGGCGGAAGCATAAATTGAGGGGGCGACTAATTAAATGTTTATCACACGACCAGAGCCTCTTAGTAAACAGCTTCCATATTTAGAATATTATACTAATATATGTGAACTGTAAAGTAATACATTTAATCTCCTTAATATTGTTTGCTAAAATAAAAGTTAAGCCTTTCGAAATACACGCAAACATTATTCGTATTATAACCAATTTGAAATATATCTAGACCATCTACACAATCTAGAATAACGAATTCAGCTAGATTATTGAACAAGAAACATTAGATAGAAATAGAAGAGCGGAATCAAAATTATATTGATGCTAACATACAACCGGGCTATTTACAATCACGCAAGGTTTGGAATGAATCCATATATCAAAAAGATATATGGATTCAATTATGTTATCGATCTATTGATTATATCGTTTTTGTTGTTGTTGCCAAAGTTGAACAAGAAAAACTACGGATTGAACAGTTGGCGTATGCCGCGGACTGAAATTATTAAACTAAAAAATTGAAATATTATCGCGAATGGGATGTTCCAATGTATGGCATCGGATTCACAAGCACCCAAATAAATATTTCATTAATAAAGTGGTTCAATGCCATTTAGATGTTTAATTAAAACAGTTTCAAGGGCCCTTAATTGCTAAGGTTAAATAACCTAGTTTGATTATTTCATGGCAATAAAAGCTACGTCATTCAAGATTTATATTGATTTGTAGAGTGGTTTTAATCTATGTTTAGTACTGTAATATTGTATTGATACAACAACAATGTCAAAGTAGCTTAAGTATAAGATAATGATATAAGACAATGTATTTCACATGTAATTCACTTTAATCAGATTTCTCATAAAATATTATGCGCAGTTTCGAAAGATATTGTACCTATTGTCTGGTTAATAACATTAATAACGGGATGTGATATGAACAAAGGTTACTTTTAAACCAACATTAAGCAACTTACTAGGACAAAATATACTGCGGACAGACACAGTGTTTGACTGGTATGATTTACATATACATTTTCGTTTATTGTTTTCATTGAGAAAAAGGTAAATAAATATTTCAGGAAAGGCGGGTACATTTTCGTCAATAATAAAGATACATTCATGTGTGTTAGATGTTGCCCGAAAATAACCCACAAATAACTCAAATTCACGTCAGGTAAAGTTTACGTCCATCAATTGTTCACACCAAATAAGTTTACCAGAATTTGTAATAATGAAAGACAAAATGAAATTTCAAATCGAATTTTAAAAACCATATTGTCCAAGATATTGAATAGAGAAAAGAGATGATTACAGAAGCAGACCATATTTCTAGCAACATGCAGATATAATTAAGTGAAGAGACTCCTAGTTCATTCAATAGATAAATTAAGCTATTTTTAACATACCCGATGCCAGTTCCAACTACTCCGCAACGTTTATTACGAGCATAGCGTTATCAGTTAAAAGAACCCAAAAAAGTTTAATTAGATAGAAGATTTATTCAATTTGTTTACGATGCTCTTTTGAAACTAGGATCCTACTGTAAATGAACAAATATTGTCTTTGAATTTAAATATTATAATTACTTGATATATATTTAAAAAATGATTTTTAAATAAGAGTCGCCGAAATATATCTAATCCGCAAACTTTCGAAATAATGCCAGTACAAACATATTGTTTTTGAATTTAAATATTATAATTAATTGATATATATATTTAAAAAATGAATTTTAAATTAGAGTCGCCAAAATATATCTAATCCGCAAACTTTCGAAATAATGCCTGTGCAAACTATTCGAAAAGAAAATATGAAATGAAAATGAAAAAAAACAAGATCTACTTTTTCATTTCACAGTGAATAAAAAACATTGTATATAAGTAGGTTTGTACCAAGAGAGAACAACCATGAAATCCGCATGCGAAAGATAGGTCATTTTTTCTTATCACTACCATTTGAAACTATTCCAAGTTGCGATCTGTTTGGACACATCCGCCCATTTGATGACAAATCACTTCTGTATGATATATGTCATCAAAATACATTGGTACTTGCTGTGCGTTATGAGTGATTAAAAAGTTAGTTCATATAGTTCCTAAAAGTTAACATCTTTAAAACATCAAGCAAGCGTTGAATGTGGGCTAAAAGAATGTGTTTAATCAATAGTTTAATTATTTTATATAAAAATCAAATAACCGCATCTCATTATTGTTGCTATCAATTAATGTATATGTTTTATTCATCCTTCATTCCCTTAAATCGTTTCAGAAAATTTCGAGAAAAAAATCTAAAAATAACAAATTTCATAACAATAACCATTTTCTTATCTTAGGATGTATTAGGTAGTAAATTTTGATATTTGCGGTATCTAAAAATATTTGGAGACAAGTATTAGCCTCTTATTGAAAAAAGTAAGCACTGTAAGAGTAACAGTTTTTGCTGGATAAATCTTATCCAGTGCTTCTTATTTTATATATCATGTAAAACATAATACACGTGCGTGTGACTTAATAAGTGAAATCCTTTATTACCTTTGCATTGTTTATAAAACATAATAGACAGTTTGGGCAAAATTATTCGTTTGACTAAAAGTTTGGTTCGGACACTTAAAGACAACCAGTAAAGATACAAACTTACACTGTGCTTATACGAAAATTTACCAACAATAGGAGGTTGACTTAAAGCGCTTTAGCATTATGTCGCAAAAATACATTTTTTCTCCAAACTCTCCAGTGAAGGAAACAAATCATTTTGTCGACTAAGTTATGATTTGCAACTTGTTCGGTATATTTATATATTCGTTGACAAAAAGGCTGAATGCAAAGAATGAGGTCAAGGTAATCATATGAAACATTCGCACAAAGGTAGATTGCATTTAGTTGATATGTGGCCATCGAACCGGCAAATTCAAAATGCACATTCCAATCTATTTTCATAATCTTGTATTTATATAACTTACGAGAAGGCCGTTTAGAGTGTATTCTTATGTAGGTGTTATAAATCATGTAATATAATGAAGCAATTTCTTTTAATATTTTCATATTGTGATTTGTATGTAGCAAGGTTATGAAATCATGTGAATGAATTGAAACACGATAGATTTATTCAATTAAAATCGTCATTTCTCAAAAATGTTTTCAGGTTAGCATAAGTTCAAAATGTTCACCGGCTCAGGAGATTTCTCTGCATTAAACATGCAGGGGGACATGTCCCAGCGGAATACAACTAAAAGTAGACAGAGCCATTTCCAAAATGAAACTGATGGTGAAAATAGCAGCGAGACTCATACAATGTATGGAGTAATTGCGCTATTTGTTTTTGGAATGTTTGTCGATGGATTAAGAGAATTGCTGTTTATTGGTTTTATATTATCGGTTTTGCTGTATACGATTACACCAACAAAAGGTATTTATATAACTTTTTTCGAATGTTGTTATGCGCATTATATACATTTATCTATAAATATATTATAGCAGATCACATACGAAACAAAGAAAAAATATTTATATCATCGATGCATGCACAAGTTTATTAAAAATGTATATTGCTGAGAATGTTTAAACACCTAATTTCATGTAAAGACATATAGTTGATACATATTTTAAATTTATTTACAGAGACAAACACTTTTGATATACATGAATCTGGACAACGCTTATTAGCCGTGAAAGCAAAAAGGTGAGTACGTGTTTGTCTTTCCTTAAAAACAAGGAATTATGTAAACCTCTATAGGCCTTCTGTTTATGTACAACTTTGGATGAATAGAAACAGTTTGGTTGTCGCTATTTAATTCCTGAATAAATTCCAATCGCAGTAGTTACGCTGTTGTTGTCATACTGTATATATAACTTAGCTAATAATTTGCTTTAGTGACAACAAATACACACAAACAGACTTGGAATTGAATGTGTAAGTATGTGTTGATATTTAACATTTCTATAGTGTTCTATCCGACAAATACACAGCAAGTCCATAAAAAATATTGTGTTATACAGATTCTCTTAAAGAATTATAAGTATATTTTCATAGTTGATTAAAGCAGTTCGGGGTATATTTCACCATCCACGAATAAATGATTTGCAACGTAGTTGCTTTGATTGATGTGAATATAGTTGATATTACTCATCGTATAGTTCTATCAAGTTTCTGAAAATGTTGTATGATGTGATAATGCTCGTGTTATAATCCATTTGTTTTCTCTCTCCATTCAGCATTAATGGTAAAGAGAAACGTTCTTCTACTGTGGCGACTCCAACTAAAATTGATAAATCTGAATACAAAAAACTCAGACAGCTTCAGATGCAAACATCAAAGGAATACACTACTCAAAGAAAAATTCAACGGGATATTGCGATAAAAAGGACCAAGCAAGCGGATGAAATACCCTCTTTGAAAGAGGAGACCAGGGAATACAGTAAAACTGAACAAGTTGTTGTGGATGCAACAGACCAAGGGGATATCGCGAATGTGACCTCACTTCTTGACTCAATTCCAGAGGAAGAGGCTGTCGCGGTCTCGGCAGATTTAGTTGAAAAAGCTGTCTGTAATGACGACTACGATATGTTATGTTCCCTCTTACAGTATTACCAGAGTTTATTGAAATCAAATACAAAGCGGACAGAGCTCTATACGCTTTATGGTTGTCTGGTTGAATGTGTGTATAAGAATAAACCTCAAATGACATACGTACTAGCTGATGCAATATATGAATCCATTAGTGCCTCGCGAGAACAGATATTTGAAGATCTCTTCATTGCTAGTATTAATCAAGGTTGTAATATTTCACTCATTCATGATATCGCCCGACTATGGAAACGCTCTTTTGCGATTTCAAATGAACATATGGTGCAAGCCTGTGTGCGGATTTTAAAAAGTATCAGAAACGACTTCCCTCCAACCAACGGCATTTACGTTTATTGGATTTTGAATTTGAACCTGGTAGATATCACCAGGAGTTTAGGGAAGAAACTTTCAGCTAAAGTATCACATGCAAAATTGGAAGAACTCCTTGAACATAAAGATAATGCGAAGTGTGATAGCAGAATCAACCGACCCTATTTAAACTTTCTTCTATCGTCGGAATGTAGAATTAAGGAATTTATCGACTGGCATAGGAGTGAACACACGTTGATGACAAGCACTATATTAAGTCCAGCCGTTGCTGCGAAGCAAATTTGAGAAGCGGTTGAAAAAGAAAACGATATCGAATATGTCAAAATTGTATTTTATGTTCATAATTTTATGAAAACCCTCTGTGAAGAAATACAAAAGATCGACCCGGCTTTACAATGTTTCCCTAATCTGGTAGGAAGTGCCCAAGAACAAACAAGAAATTTTCATCCAGACGAATTCGATTATGAAATAGTCTTCCCTGAATCTTGCTAAATTTTTTGAGGTAATAAAGTTCAAGAATGTGTATTTCTTCCGATCGTTACAATCACCAAATCATTTGCCGAAATCAATACAAAATTGGATTTTTCAATTTGAAGGAAAATGGTATTTGAACCCAGACAAATTTAAAGAATCGCTAAACAAGTGTATCAAAACTGTTTTAACAAAAGCCAAATCATGTCTCCGAATGCCTTTTACAGACAAAAATGCGGAAAATAAACTTTGCAATGACAATCATCTTCATATCGAGCCATTTGGTTATTTCACTGAGAAAGTAAAATTTTCCTGTTTAACGCTTTTATACATCGGTTGCAATGATTCTGAAAGAAAAGATCTTTCAATAAGTATCGATCTTATCCCAACAATTGAGTCCGATATTGATGTATCATTACCTTTTCACGAGCTACTAAGAGATCAAACACTTCTGAAACCACATATAATCGCGTATGGGGATCCAGTTGGGTTTCAACTCGGTTTCTCAAGGTATGAAAATCAAATTATAAGTTCCTTACCTCTGAACCTTTAAAATGGCTATAAATTGGCTAAAGGTGTTCGTTGCATCTTGAATTCAAGCAAAGAGTCCGGAACCAAACTTGACCAGCTACAAAATGAGGCTTGCATTGAACGAATTACCACATATATGTTAAAAACAGTGGTTCTTTTCATGACATCTGATGGTTTAAATAAGGAGGAAATGTCTACCAGACCGTGTAGGTGGGCTTACAAAATATACAGAAGATTGTTAGATTTCATTGAGAACGACAAGCGGATTCCTCATTTCTTCCTGAATAACTCTAACAGTGCGTATGGAGAGTGTCTCTTTCAGATTGACATCAATCGCAAACATTTACGAGAGCGGGAGAGCATCGAAATGATCGAATCCATCAAAGAGATACTACGTGGTCTCAAGACCATAGTAAGATCAAACATTAAACAATATATTTATTAATATATTATTTTAAAATTTACTTTTAGGTTCATAGCTACTAGTTACTATTTCACAGGCTTTTTTTAATAGTTCAATTTAAACGAACATTTTGAAGTATTTCAATATCAGATAACGTACGGGCACAAACACTTAATACATAATCACATAATATTTATATCAAATATATTTAACATATACATACATAAATAAAAAGTTACAGTAAAAATCATGGAAAATTTGCTTCGCAACGTACTTAACATGTATGCCACCGCTCCTATTACATTAGGGATTATCTACCTGAAGAAATATTCTTTATTCTGGTTGTTCTATTAGGACGAAGAGGAAGGAGAATTTACACTTTTAACGACAGCAGTTGACATAACAATGACAAAACAAACCAGTGTAGCAGTTCTACCAAATTCACTGCGTCAAATTGGTGATCAGCTGTGGTGTTTCGGACACGGTGGTATCAGCATATATGACCTCGCACTCAACCATGTGTGTAACCTTTGGCACTATATGGGTAATGTGTGGGGTGCTGGAGATATTGGTAATGGAGTAGTGATCCCTGCCGAAAATGGTTTATTTTTGATTTCATACTCAGGTAAATCAACGCTATAATCATGATATAAATCTTTATTGCAATCTTATGGTTAGAAAGTGATCGATCTATTCAAACTTAGCTTCAAGTGGCCTGTCAAACATTGATTATAATGAGAATCAGTATAATGTTTGAGTCGGCACTTGGCTATGCGACTTTTTATTACATTTTTATTGATGGCATATTAATTTTATTTACATAAGATATATATGTATTGAGGCATATAAACAAAATTGTATATGGAAAATAAGGTTGTTTTTCTAATATGACATGTCATTTAAATATTTTATTAATTCCCACTACTTTGAATGGGTATTTTAACACTATTTAGGTAGGGAAGTCACGAAAATCAGCAATGGTCACTTCACTGACGTTTGTCTCCATAAAGGACTCGTTTATGCAGCGCTATTTGACAACCCGGCCATTCGAGTGTATGACCCAAGTAGATGGGACCGGATACAAACCATCGATGCATGCAAGAGCTCTGATGATCATAGAATACATACATTACGCGTGACCAGTGGCGGTATCACACTCGCATGTTGCTATAATCACTGCGTTCATGTTTTGGATCACTGCGGTACACTGCAGAAGACGCACGGTACCCACGGCCACACCGCAGGAATGTTCTATAAGCCGTTTTTATGTGGAGTAGGGAATGACGGCAGCATGCTGATAGCTGGTTGTCGCAATAACCGCTGCCAGATCTTCCATAATGGCAAATGGCACGTCCCTTTACTGAAACCCCCGCCATTAGTGCCTAGGGGTGTGGTTGTTATTGAACATACCCTCTATATCATAACTGACGACGCTGAGTTAGTTATGTATAAAATCAAATGACTTTGTAACACTCTAACATAATTAGTCAATCATGTCCTTTTGCATCATTTTATTTCAAAACTGGGTCAAAAAGATTTATTATGATTACAGCAAAATTATCAGTTTTCTTAGTAATCCAACTTAGTTTATTTTTAGTCAACTGTAATATATTAACATGTAACATAATTAGTCAATTACGTCTTTTTGCATAATCTTATTTCAAAACTGGTGAAAAAAGAGTTATTATGATTAAAACAAAATATCTGTTTTCTTAGTAATCCAACTTAGTTTATGTTTGTTCAACTGTAATATATTAATAACATTCATTTATCCGTGTATATTAGTTTGATTAGCAAATATTATGAGATCAATATGTTATTTGATATCATTAGTTAACATAAGATATGTATATTCAATCAATTTACTGACATAACGACAACGAATTGTGTGATTTTACATGTTCGGCAATTATTTACGCTGTTTCAATAAACAAAATGTATTGTTTTTTATGTTCGTAAAATGTTGATAGCAACCATAATTCACTCAGCAATTGATCAGACTATTTGCAATGACAGTACAGGCAGATAAAATATTCAATTAGTACATCTTGCTCAAAATAGCGCAATAATCTATTCTTTATTATGAGTATTTTCATGTAAGCATTCATGAATCAATGCAACGACCTATCTCCGCAATTTATGAATTAACACAAAATATCGACATCAATTAGAGAGGACATCATTGCTTGAGGATTCTTGCATGATTAAATAGAATATAAAAATTGCTTCACCTTCAACCGATAAAACAAGTGAAACGTTTCTTTTGTTTGCCTTCCACAGTTTTTTTTTTCAAAAGGGAGTTTGTGTTCTTAACATATTTCTTCGCTCAGTAAAACACCTTTTACCCGTTTTCAAATAAGTTAGTGTTCTGAGACTGTCACCTGGTTAAATCGAACAGAACTACCCCCTCCCCTACAAACAACAGCATATAAGCAAATAACCATGTTTTCTGTAAATCTTTACACCGTTGCAAACTACAAAACCATTATTGGTAAGTTTCTGAATGCAGGGTCATTTATCTGTAAAGAAAATTATGTTTTCTTACCGAGTGGCAGTTGTTTAATATTGTTTATATTCTCTGATCAATGCCTCATTATTTATTTTATGTTTTCATACTTATATCTGAACGTAGTTTAAACTAGATGGATGAGGCGCTCCTATAGCATAAGTATCTGCAATATTTTTCTTTCTTATATTGAAATATTATGTTTCATAATTTAAATTTGTTTTTTTTTCTCGATAACAAAAAAAAAAGATCCTATTTTATGTTCAATATTTGATATGACATAGAAAAGGGTCAATAGGTAGGCAGAATATACATAGCTTCTTTATTATCAGCTTTATAAATAATTGAGTCACAAAATATATGCCATATTTAAGAATATTCCATAGATACTACTCTTGTCTAATTTTTTTAAGCTTTTAAAAAATAGCCTGCTTGTTTTTGTTGCATCAACAAGTAATCTTTCTTTGAACAACACTGAATAGTTTTCCCTCAGATGACCATATATTAATTTTAAAAAAACTGTTTTGGTGTTTTAGGGGATCCAGTGATTAGAAATCTGAAACACACTTTATCATAACTGCTTTGAGCTGTGTGTAAGTTCTATTTAAATGTCAATTTTTTATACATCAATTATTCTCTTTATGAATTGAATAACCTCGCTATATTGTGACTTCAATTGTTGTATATTGCATTGATGTGTATTCCAAAGGGTCTCCATGGCTGCATTCATCTTTCTAAACATGAATAGGATTATCGTAATAAATGCATTCGCAGTGCAAGCAGTAATTGAGCAATGATCTGAAGACTATGCGTTCGAGGTCCTTTTATAATAGCCCCCTCTCCTTGACAGCTACCTTTCTATTTATAGAGCGAGTAACTCATCGCATTAATCAAGGCTCATTTTCTCAATGACGTAATTTTCTCTCTTTTTGGGTAGCTGTCAATTTTTCTAGAATCGATGTCAACAAATGAACACAAGTTGTCATTGGTCCATTAAAAGGGGCCTTTATTTGAGAGGCCAATGAGAGGCCAGAATGCATCTCATATAACAAAGGCTCATTAATACCATCAATACTCCTAGTTTCGTATCAGCTCCCATTTTGTAGGTCTGTTTAATAAGCCTAAGCTATGCTCTGTGTTTTTGTGCTATTTTTCTTTGTTGTGTTTGTCCTATTTTTACTAATTCTATGCGATTTTTTTATATTTTCGTTTTTCTTTTGTTGGTAATCTTCCGTTTGAATTCTACGTGGTTTGTCAGTTTTTGAAGGACGTAATCGTGACGTCATCTACGCCGTCACTGAATAATCGCTGTTCAAATACGCGGATAGGAAACTATTCTACTAGGCGCGTAAATTGAACAATCACAATTCATCAAGTCTTACATCCTGTTGCATATGACTCAACTCATACAAGTAGGTCCTGTCACTAAAGGATTTAAATCAACATTTTTATCGTAAAGGTAAATGTCCAAACAATCGCAGCCAATACTGCATAATTTACCATTGAACATAGTGGAGAGGCTGTGCAGAACAGGGTCAAGTGTCAAATAGGTCAACAAGGCACATATGAGCAATATGATTGGTTGAAAGTGTAAAGGTATGGCTATTACGCCCAAACACTTTAAGGAGTGCCCAAACTCTCCAGTAAGTTGTATTTGACAGCTATTTTTGAATGGTTCAAATTTTCGCAGCATGTTATCTTACTCAGATCCACTATAAGTATTTAGTGTCAGTGCCTATATTCGAAAATATACGAGAGTTTAGAGGGACTTTTTTCAAAACAATTATTAATCGGTCTCGTTTCGAGTCCTCATATCTTCATCCCAGATTCAAAGTTTATCATATTTACTTTTGTGCTCATATCTTTATCTTTTCCTCATATTATCTTCTATTATCGCTCAAAAATCCCAACTATGGGAAACTCACAGACCCAAACAGAAAATCAATCAAAATCACATCTGAACGCTGAAACAAGTGGTTTTGATAACGAAAAAAATCTTAAATCAATATATTCGGTGCGTAATTTTGGTGATTTCGTCCGAAACATCTTCTTCCAATACTCGTATATTACAGGTCTCCAAGGAGTATCACCAAAGAGCATGCATACTAAGAGGCGACTCTCTCTATATGCTATGATGTGGCAATGTGTTTTGCGGCCTTGACCCCCGGGGTAGTATCATAGCCAGATTTCTTGGTTGTGCATGTATTAAAACGTTGTCTTTTCTGTAATATGTTTGGCTATAAATATTGTACATTTATTTCTAAAGATTTTGTTTCTAAAACATGAAATTCAATCGATTAAATGAAAACTTTTTTTCTTAAATTAAATATAAATAGTTGATAACATTATATTAAGAAGAAAACACTTATATGAGCCCCATACATGTATTGCTTTATTTAGATTGGTTAGTAAAACACCTATATGGTTAATATATTTTGAAGGAAAAGATTGATAACAATATTCTTCTCATAGGAGTAAACAAAACATCTTACATCTTAACACCAATCTCTAATAAGATAATCTATGGGATTACTAAATCATATAGGTGGTTTTCGGATTATTAGGAGAAATACACAAGCTGGACAAAATTAAATAACAAACAGTCTAA
>LQRL01058289.1:0-20642 GCA_001703475.1 Hydroides elegans
ATATATTTATATATATATATATAGAAAAGAATGACTGTGAGTGTCATACCTCTGCCAGTGTCATACTGTTTTCACTTATTTATTTATTTATTAATACTTACTCGTTCACTCTGCAAAATACGCAATTTATATCTAGGTTCAATAGAACTCAATGCTGCATAAGTAATGCTCGTGAATCCTTGTGCATTTTGCCAAAACGGATCTCCACCTAAACGGAAAAGCTCAGTCATTGTTTTGCAATCAAGCTGATAACAAACCTCGTTGAAAACAGGTTGTAGCGCTTGTTTCGAAAGATAAGGTGCCATTGCCTCAATAGCATTACCTAAAACAACAATGTTGGTTTATTTTGAGGCTGGTATAGCCATTAGAAATCTCATTTAGGTTAATGACATGAGAAATTTTCGCTGCATGCAACATTTCTGAAAATGGTCTTCCAAACAGTTAAACACACTGATTGGAATCAAAATTCACGACAGAAATGATAGTTCCACATTAAATCTTCGGAACTAACGTAATGGCAACTTGTACAATGTTTTTAATTGTATTTCAACATTTAAGCAAACGTCTCAGAAATATGTTGTTTGTGGTAAGGTCACATACGAGAGATAAATCGACAAATATAATGCCTTACCGTTCTTGTGCCTGATTGCATTGTCAATGCAAGAAATATTGTTTTGATCTTTCCAACATGGGTCACCTCCTAATTTTAAAAGCTCAAACACAGCTTCACGCCCAAGCATTTTGCATCCTTTGTGAAACAGGGGTTGAAGCTGATCTTCAGCGATGTTATTTGCCATTGCTAAAATCGCTCCCTCTGTTTATCATTTGACAAATGATCATATTATTTCTCTCACAAACCATTAATTTATAGTGTATATGGATAGTTTTTTTACACAAACGATGCTTGGTTAATTCACATAAATAAAAGGATAATTGTCTGAAATGGAAAAGTGTCAATATATGTAACCAACAACTATATTACAGCACATTTGAAAAATTTCTTTAATTTCTTTAATCATAATAATGTTGTATTGCACTTTATTAGGCTATAAAGTGTCTATAACTGATGTTATTATTTATTGACAAATAAAATACCTTACCGTTCTTGTGCCTGATTGCATTATCAATACAAGAAATATTGTTTTGATCTTTCCAACATGGGTCACCTCCCAATTTTAAAAGCTCAAACACAGCTTCACGCCCAAGCATTTTGCATCCTTCATGAAACACGGGTTGAAGCTGATCTTTAGCGATGTGATTTGCCATTGCTAAAATCGCTCCCTCTGTTTATCATTAGACAAATGATTATATTATTTCTCTCACAAACCATTCATTCATAGCTTATACGGATAAAATTTACACAAACGATGCTTTAAAAACTGTAACTGATTAATTTACATAAGTAAAAGGATAATTGTCTGAAATGGAAAGGTGTCACTATTGGCATCTAAACTATATTACAGCACATTTGAAAAATATGTTTAACTGCTTTGATAATAACAATGTTATGTTGTACATTACTAGGTTATAAAATTTCTATAACTGATTTAATTATTTATTGAAAAGAAAATAAATAAATATATATATACCATTTTCGTAAAAAAGTGCATTATCGATGCACGATATATTGTTGTCATTTTCCCAAAAAGGGTTTCCTCCAAGATCAATAAGCCTGAGTATAGTTTTGCGTCCAAATATCTTGCAAGCTCCAAACAGCAGACCTTGAAGTAGTTTATCAGAAACTTGGTTAGCAATCGCTAATAGGGCGTCTCCTGGAAATGAATATCAAACAACCATTATAACCAAATGCTGATCATTTTATTATATTTAAATAGAACAACCGATTAGCCAGTCTTGCTCTAGATGCAGCTACCAACCCATCGCAATCTGGATAAGCTATATGTATTCCCCATGATAGGCTTGAACAAAAAGGAATGATTAGTGATACTTTATGAACTGTCGATATTTTGAACAGCAAGCCACTCCATCCATTAGAATGAGGAGAAAATTCATGTACATTTTTCAATATATCATTATATGCTTATATCTATGTGTAGTGTGCATCCATACATTTTATTGTTTGATTTATGATGTTTTAATACGATATGTATATTACAAAAGCTGTTGTGTATGATTGTGTGTATGGATGTTATATGCATGATTGAACGCTTGCATCTTCATTAAATTCATAATTAAATATATACTGTATAATGATGTTAAAATGACGATTATAGACAAATTCAAACAACCCTATAACAATCTTCTGTTCTACATAATATAGCAAATAATTGGATATAAACATTACCACTTTTTTGTTCGATTACTGTTTGACCTTTTATCTTTGAAACGTCAAGTGGTGAACGGTTCATGCATCCTGGAGCACAGCATTCATATTTTATTCGGAAAGACAACACTTTTTTATTGCATAAACGGTGTACCAATGCCATGAGAACTCCCTCAGAAATAACTATAACACAATTTCGATTGAGTCATATATAATTTTATAACTAGTTTTTAGCATTTAGAATGTTAAATATATCATATTCATTGCTTAAAAGTGTCCCAATAGAATTAATATAGATGTTAATTGAATTCTACGATATGAGAAAAAAAAACATTTAAAATTAAAAAAAACATTTAACATGAACACGTTAACATAAATAAGATATGAATGCCAATATGTCATTGTCAAAATATATTCACAAGTAATCATTAAATAAACCTGTAGCATATTCAGAATCCTCTTACATTATGTGACCCTCAACTACACATCGATTGATATATGTCTAAAAATGAATATGTTGTGGTAAATTGTCAAAACATTCATTCTACCATTTTCACGAAGAAGGGCCAATTCAATACACGTCACTCCGTCTTGATCTTGTTGAAAGGGATTCCCGCCTAATTCCACCAACATAGCTATAGTATTGTGTCCAAACGTCTTACATGCTATTCGAAACACTCTCTGCAGCTGTTCAGGAGACAGTTTTCGTGCCATAGCAACAAGCGCTGTGCCTAGTTTTGAATCGATACAATTTCATATAAAATACACATGTATATGCATATTTATATAACAACTAATCGGCTTATCGGTTTTACTAGCTTTTATAAACATCTTCTTGATTTTTTTCGTATAGGTCAAAATATGTTGGTTTTACAATGAGAGTGACATTGACTTAAATTACTCATGCCAAGAACTTGGTAATAATTTAACACATTTTATTTTATTTGCATAATAATGCATTGTGTTTCAGATTATTTATGACTTGAAATTAGTATTATGTCTCATATCAATGTTTGGTTTACGACATGATTAGAGTTCAAGGGGTTGTATGCGTTCAGTGAATCAGTTGGTCCTTTTTCTTACCAAATTGAAATCCACTCAAAATATTATCATAGCTTTTTATCAATGTTGTGAGCAATGTATCTTTGTTAAAGATTTTACTGGAACATGTTTGCAATTATTTACGATCAATACTGTAAAACATGATATTTTAGTATAATTGTTGATAAATCATACTTATATGCATTACACCATTTTATTTTGTATTTTTATAGCTTTGTTAAGTAACAATGATTAAAATTTATATAGATATAAGAATTCAAATATGATTTGTGATAACATGATATGCTAGCATTGTTGTATGTACTAATAATCATAAATAGAGACAACGATTAACTTATTATCGTCTAGATAGGAAATTTATCATATTTGTTCAAATGCCTGCTTCGAATAATGAGCTTTACAACTGAAGTCTCATGCCAAAAAGCTTACAGCTAACTGATTAATACTTTATGTTTATAGATAAAAAAGTGAAATTCATTAAAACATAGTATATATTCAACGTTCGTAAAATAAAGTAATTAGTGTTCACTCATATACTTGATCTATGTTATACAAAGCCTACTGTATGTCAGCTCTTTATGTTATTAGGGTTTTTTGTGTTTGCTATATATCATAAGGAAAAAAAGTAAAAATGAATATGTTGGACAGGGGCAAGTAAAATAGTATTTGATTACAGAATCGATAATAGATGTATTTCAATATTGCATTATTTCAATAAACTTCTACATAATTATAAGTAGTAATAAAATGTTTTACAAACCATTTTCGACTTTTGCCATCGCGCGCGTCTGATCCACATTTGTTTGTAAATGAATCAACTCGTTTTTACAGCCTCGCACAGCACATATATTGTCTGTATGATGATCTGTGCTAGAATCGCATAAAACATGTGCTAATGCTGGAAGGATATCATCTGCAAAAATGAAATAAAAGTAAAATATTGATAAAACGTTCTAATGAAAAACATATCGATATTACCACAATCAAAATATTAGAAAATCATTCATATAACAAAATAACATTTATATTTGCACAAGCAGCCTAAATCATAAACCTTCCATAGTATTACATTCTCCTTTATATATTTTCAAATCTTTCCGTTGTTCTCAAATTCATTAACAATTTTACATTCAATAATATAAATAAATATAACCATCTTAAGCACCGGGTAACATGATTTTCTTTATTAAGCTGCACGTAACCATGATAAGAGAAACTTCATTCACTGATGAAAACCCCAGCAATATTATCACGGAAATGATTTATAATTTGACTTCTGTATTATCAAAAAAAATTTAATTTACGAATATACGTGAAACAATTGTGAGTGAAGCTTAACAAAAAAATCATATATTGAAATATATCTTATGAAACGAAAATAAGGTTACCGTTTTCGTTATCAAGTGCCATTTCAATACATGTGGTTCCATCATTACTACTCCAAAACGGATCCCCGCCTAATTGTACTAACTTAGCGATTGTTGTATATTTAAACGCGCTGCACACACTGTGAAGCAATGGATGCAGTTGCTCATTTGAGAGGCGGCTTGCCATTGCTTCTATTGCGTCCGCTGGGAATATAATAAAACAACAAAGTTATCCTAAGCTATGTGATGAAGGATATAATATAATCACGAATTTTCTTTCTTTTATGTATGATCAAGATTTTAATGATTGTGCTCGATTCTCGATGTAAACAGTCATTAAATTGATTTTTAGGACACTTAACTGCATATGCTTAATGAACAAGAGGTCTTGAATCTACTGTGAATTATCGCGTGTCTACCAATAAAGTTTTCTAATTGCCTTATGATATTATGATCACAATTCTAACATCATTTTGCATGTAATAAGCACAACACTATAAGATATGTAAAACATATATAACTTTTTTTTCAAAGGGAAGTATACAGGGGGAGGGTCGAATGATCCATGGAGAGTTTTCGGAAAATGATTTGCAGGAGATGATTGCCCGGAAGCATACACTTTTCCATAAATAGCAGCAATAAATGTACAAAATATGTTCGAATTCAACACAATTATACTAACAAATATAAGTCTTGTTTCTTAAATTTAAATTGAAATTTGATGCCATGGAATCAGAGTTAATTGGTTCTATATACTACATTCATCAAACACTGATGAACACCCCTAGCAAAATTGTCACGTTAATGATTTATAATGTTGTTTCCGTTATAAAGAATACACTTTTTTACGAATGTACGAAAAATAATTGTATTTGAAGACTTATCAAATATAATAATATATAGTGAAATACATATTATGAAACGAAAGTAATGTTACCGTTTCCGTTTTTAAGTGCCATTTCAATACATGTGGTTCCATCATTACTACACCAAAACGGATCTCCGCCTAATTGTACTAACTTAGTGATTGTTGTGTATTCAAACGCGCTGCACACGCTATGAAGCACTGGATGTAGTTGATCATTTGAAAGGTGGCATGCCATTGCTTCTATTGCGTCCGCTGGTAATATAATAAGACAGCAAAGTTATCATAATGAGATAAAGGATATAACTTATCATGATTTGTATTTCTTTTGTGTTAAACCACCATTTAATTAATTGTGCTCGATAAAATTGTTCTATAATATATTTTTCAGGCACTTAGTTACATAGTCTTAATGAACAAGTGGTATGAAAACTACCGTATATGGTCACATTTGAACCAATGCCCGGTTAAATGTCAAATCATATAGTTTTCGAAGTGCCCTGTGACATTATGCTTGCAATTCCAACATCATTTTGCAATGGATAAGTACAGAATAATGATCATACAGAAAAAGGGACTTCTTGAACCACTGCCATTGACGTAAAGGGCATAGCACAACGTTGAAACTGTATTCATTTTATGATGTACTAACCAGTCTATGACAAACTGTATAAAATGTAGGTCTATTTGCCTTATGGATGATATGGATGATCGACCTGTTTGACTATACTTTTACAATGCCTCAAGGAAATGTTACGGTTTCCATAGGCAACGTAAGTATTGAGATCAATAACAGAACACATTGCATGGATCGAATGGCAACTTTAAGCTAAATCTGGAACTTTGACGGTCGTTTATGGCACATCGTCACGTCTATTTGGGTCTATTTTGGTATTTACGTTGTACTGACCAGTCTATGACAGACTGAATAAAATGTAGGGTGATCATAAGGATAAAAACTAGGTCATGTAAACAAAAACAATCTTATTTCAATATCACCTATTTATACCATAGAATTGCAACAACAAGAAGAATTTCAGAAATAAAACCCATGTTAAAAATTTAGGTCTACTTCAAAAATCTCATCAAAATGGAGGAGAAAATAAAACATAAACCCATAAAAACCTCAAATTTGCGGTTACGAATGTGTGATTAATAGCCAACAAATTAGACAAAATCACACATTTCATTCATGGGGATCAAATAGATATTCTTGCAATAACTGAGACTTGGATAAAATATGGTTATGTTTAAGAGATCAGGGATATTGTCCGAGATGGCTATGAAATTATCACTTGCAATATAAAGCTATGTCAAGAAGATGGGCGAATGATTACGAATAATTCATAAACCCATAAACCCATAAAAATCTCAAATTTGCGGTTACGAATGTGTGATTAATAGCCAACAAATTAGACAAAATCATACATTTCATTCATGGGGATCAAATAGATATTCTTGCAATAACTGAGACTTGGATAAAATATGGTTATGTTTAAGAGATCAGGGATATTGTCCGAGATGGCTATGAAATTATCACTTGCAATATAAAGTTATGTCAAGAAGATGGGCGAATGATTACGAATAATTCGAACACTGTATTGTTGATTTCAATTCAATCCCACAAAAATTGAAGCTCATTTCCGAAGTAAATGAACTTCTAAACGAACTCTGTCAAGCAGGTCCTGCTCCTGATATCTGGCGATATGAACGTCAATATCCTGAATGATTTACATGTAGCAAGACAGTACAGAGAACTTAGACTGTTCTAGTTCGGTACAGCATGTAAGTCACGTCAAAGGCGGGTTGCCTGATCATGTGATATCGAAAACGGAGTCTTCAATGTGTGTTTCGGATATCGTCGCTTGTGACTTGATTCCAGATTATCATGTTATATCGCTTAATCTCTCAGTTCAGCCACCCTTCCCAACAATGCAAAAGCGGTGACCTTTAGGAAGATATCGGATATCGATCTATTAAAAATAATCAAACTATGGATTTGAACGATTTAGTTAACAGTCATACAGAAGATTTCAATAGTCTTCTCCATCTGTATGCTTCGCTGATAACACGTCAGCTGACCAAACGTCGACGTCCGCCTTGGTTTACTAGTGCGTTGAGAATTGCAATGCCTCATGAACAAAATTGGAGAAAAATTGGTCAAAACTCCCACATAAGATACCAGTTTATCAGTGTTCTGAATTTATAAAGTCACATACTTAAGAATTCGAAACATAAGCATGTCCTTATGATTATAGAAAACACTGCAGAGAATCCACATAAACTCTTTCGTACAAAAGATAAAGTCATGCATCGCAGCACAATGCAGTCGCTTCCTTGACATGCAAACTCCAAAAAGTTTAGTGAACGCCTTTTGTCATTTTTTTCTAAGAAAAGGTAATTAAAATTCGCAATTTTGAAGGTATTTCGCAGGATCCATTAAAGTTTGATTCCCAGAGTTCATGTGATTTCCTTGCTATTAACTCATTCAAGATTCTGAAAGAGGATGAGGTTCGAAAAATAATAGTCAAATTTGCGCCTAAATCATGTGAACTCGATCCGCTACCAACATCTTTATTGAGACTATGCATAGACGAAGTGTGTCGTATAATCAACAGCATCGTCAATAAACGCCGAAATGCCAATATTTTTCAAGAGATCTATTATCAGACGACTGATCAAGAAGCCAAGTCTAGAACCAGTGTTCAATAACTATTGACCTGTGTCGAACCTTGCCTATGTTTCTAAGGTCATCAGAGCATTTAGTGAAAAACAGTCTGGCATATCCACTTCAGTCTGCCTTCAAGCCAAACAAAGACCACATTGCTTAAAGTGTGTAACGATATTTTGAGTGATCTGGACTATGAAAGGGCTGTTTTGCTTAGGGTGCTTGATTTTGGCGCCGCATGTGATACGGTGGATCACGAAATTCTACTCAGTTGTCTCCGAACCACCTTCAATATTTAGTGTTACAATGGTTTCAATCATATTTGACCGAGAGGTCAGTTCGTGTATGCAAGGATGGTGTGTATTCGGATGCGATTTCCCTAAACTGCCCCTTGCCCCAGGGGTCCCAGATGGGACCCAATAGATACAGCGACAATGTTATGCGCCTCGACCGACTACTTCGCCTCCTGCAAATGGTATATCACTGCTACGCTGACGATGCTCAAGTTAAACTCCTTCACTCCAAAGGACGTCGATTTGCAATTAACGGAAATAAGTGGCCTTGAAAGTTGCATAGGTGATATATCAAAAAGGATTTTTGCAAATAGACAAAAGCTTAACACCGAGTTCATTGTATTCATGTAGAAACAAAATCTCAAGCATATCTAAATATACCAGCTGAATGTCGACGACGATGCCATACCAACGGTGCCAGTGGTCAGGAATCTAGATATATATTTGGACTCACATCTATGCTTTGACCAGCACATCGTGCATTCAAAAATAGTGTGTTTTATGGACATTAGTTGGCCATTTGGTCACATTTGACGCCTCTAAAATACTACTCCGTGCCCTTAAATATCGCAGTTAGACCATTGTACTAGACTTTTTACAGGCGTGCTTTTTATGAATTACAATTGAAAATGAACGCCGCCGCTCGCTTGATCACCTAAACATCACGCAGGGGTGCATCACTCCTGGTCTTATAAGATTGGATTGGCTTCCCGTCGCCAAGAGATTCCTTTTCAAAACATTGACTTTGGCTCCACCAAAGGTACTTCGATCACGCAGTGGTATATATAAACAGGTCATCAAAACAAAGTGACTATATGGTCATTTTTTTAAACACAAAGGCGCGGTCTTGTGGAGCAAGCTCCCTGATCGCAACAAAATGCTTCTTCTTTGATTTTAGAAACAAAACTAAAAACGAACATGTTTATCAAAGCATACGGATATGATATCAAATACGGATATGGATATGATATCAAATACGGTATTAGTTACATAGCAATTATTTAATTCAATTGGTTTTTATATTTTACAGTCTGTAGTCATATAGGTTTAGTATTTTTTCATAGTTTATAGTCGCTTTTCGGTAACACCAAATAAGCGCATTATAAAAATGGTGTTGAATAATAATATGATAATGTATACACATGCATTTAGTTTCATCTTGTTTCAAATGTATCGAATATAGACATCAATTGATTCTACCTACCGTTTTTGAATTTAACTGCAACTTCTATGCATGTTGATCCTTCCCTATTCTGCCAAAATGGGTCTCCACCTAAATCAACTAGTGTTTGTATTGTGGTATGTTCGAACATCATGCAAGCTCTGTGAAGAACACGGTTTAGCTGTTCATTTGAGAGGCAACTTGCCATTGCTTCGATTGCTTCACCTAAAATATTGATAACACAGTCGATTCGGTCATAATACGTATCTTATCAAATGAACATCAACAGTCTTATGAAATTGACTTTATCATTTTTTCAATATGATGAGGTCATCACTGAACATAAATTATAAAGGAAATTTCCATGTTATTAAAATGATGAGACTATTTAATATACTATGATATATTGCATATTATAAGTTTTAAGACTAAACATTTGCATTTTAATTTTCAATATATTTATGACATTTGTTTAAATCACTATGCAATGATATAACGCATTCAGTTTGGTTGGCATCCATCATAGGAAAAGCAGCTTCTTAAACCTATGAAATTAACGTATAGGATATGACAAATCATGTAAAATGTTTTCATGTCTATGTTTAGCGCTTCCCAGTCATAGAATGATAAATCGCATAGCCCTGCTTTCCCCGGGATCAAAAGTTTATTTCCTAACTAACTCAGGCGAAATCCGCCTATTGTTTTTAAAATGCTTATTGAAAAACAACGCTGTTGATACTCTACCTTGCATGACTATGCCTTTGAACTGAATACAAACTATTTTGTATATAAATTCTCAATGATAGACATGCCTACTCACTGAGAAAAACAGCATGATATCAAGGCTTGATTATTACAAAACCATTTGATACATAAAATCACATCTTAATAAATTTAAAAAGACACAGAAATATAGCTTCTTGAGATTTTAAGAAAACATCGAGATGCGTTTGTCAGTTAATTGAGGGGCTGTGTTGGTGTAAATTGTTGACCAAACAGTATTTAAAGTTTTCACTCAATCATGCAACTCGATTCATCAAATGAAACTCGAAAATATTTCAAGCCTCATAACTGAGCTTACTACAATCTTGATTTAATTTAAACTACCAAATTCAAAACGCAATAGAGGACTAGATATATTGTAGGTTTATTCAAGTTCGCCTCTGTTCTTTAGATGCCATACGAATTTTGATATATAAAATCATCACAACACATATTTCTTGCTATTAATTGTTACTTGATTGTTACACTTTTTTCGCATACGATTTGCGATGTTTGATCAGAGTTGCGCTTGTTGGTACGGGTGAATAAACGATACATTATTGCCCTCAATGAATAGTTATGAGTACTGAAAGTATGTGAATAATAAGAACTATGTGATTCATGTAGAAATGTTAAATAAAAATCAATGGTTACCGTTAGTTATAGTGAAATGGTTTGAATATAAATGCATTCATTCCAAAATATATAAAAAAGGTTGTCTTACTATTGTTGCTTTCGAATGCCTTATCAATGCATGTTGTACCCATCCCATCGGAATAAAGGGGGTATCCGCCAAACTCTATCAGTTCAGCAATTGTTGCTCTATCAAAGATTCCGCTCGCCAAATGAAGCACGGGCTGAAGCTGTTTTGCAGACATCTGAGCTGCCATTGCGGCGAGTACTTTACCCATTACTTTACCTATGTCAAAACAATTTCACAGGCACACAAGGCACAGGATTGAAGTGCAATTCCTAATAAATTAGGTTCTCATGCGTCGTGAATAAGTTATTACATTTGCAAGATCACACTGAACGATGCTTATAGATAAATATATATTTGCTGGTTAAAAAACCATAACTATTTTGTTAAAAGTATTGGATGTAGACTGTCAACCTATAGCTCATATGTTGCATATACCCCTATGTTGCATATATATGATGTGTTTATAACAATGTGCATGTTCTTCATTCATGACGCAAAGTTAGCTGGCATTTTAAAAATCTATACTTATTTTTTAGTTCACTTTAGCTATTGCTATCTATACATGAACTTGATCAATAAATTTGAAATCATTTACCCGCATTTCTATTTTGAACAGCATAATGAACGGCACTCCTATAATGCCTATCCGCGATATTTATATCGGCGCCGCAATGGAGAAGAACAAGGCTACATTCAAAATTATTTTGTTTTAAAGATATTATCAACGGAGTATCATTATGATTGTTATGCCGATTGATGTTTGAGGCATATTTTGTCTTCATTAATGAGCGAATAATATTGTGATGCCCTTTTTCTGCTGCGGTATGTAATGGATGACCGCCCGCTGATTCTTTTTTTGAATATTTTAAGTAATGTTTGATGCACATGGACGTGGCAGCTGTATCCAGGTCCTTGCAACTCTTGCAGCTTTTGTTTCCCATGGCTGCATCAACATCCTCAATATCATTTTAAAAGTTTGTTTATGTCACCATTTTGCAATCCCGGGCACCAATACTGATGATGCTGCAACATACAACAAAAACGCAATTCATGTCACATAAACCTCAAAATTGATAACGCACCGAATGAATATGTTGTTTTTGATATGTAGCCTATAGCATGAAAATTGTAAACAAACACCTTCATAAGGTTATGTTTTCTACGTATGTTTATAAATAACAAAGTTCAATGAGTAAATCAATATTAATTGATTATTACTTGTGATCCTTCATTAACTCTATTTTAAGGCTCTTTTGGTTTTGATATTAAAGTTTTACGAAAACAAACAGATACAATCCTCCGTAACAATCTTATTAAATTCATTTTGTTTTTATATTATCTGATATTTAACTGTTAACTAGAGCTAATTTTGACATAAATAATTATTTAAAATGCCCATAACTAAAATGCAAACTGTTGATAGTTTTGGCTGCTATGCTTTTTAACCTTAGGGAAAATGAATAGCTTTTAACTAGCCTCGATATATTCTCTTTAAAGATTCTGCAAAGGTTCGGTATTGACCATATATGTTGAGGAAAAAAGTAAAGATAGTGTGTTAACAGACGACTAAAAAGTGCTATTCAACAATATGTTTGTATTGAGATGTATGCAGGCGATCTAGCATAATTCGGCTAAACATGCGCTATCGCGTGCTATATTCATTCACTGACGTATTTTTAATTAAACGTACAATCGGTCATCTGCAGAGAGAAAGGGAACGACGAATCCTACGTCAAGTAAAGCGAGGCAGTCTAACCATTTAATCTGCTATATCATCAACTATTTTAAATACGTGAACTGATGGTTTGATTACTATGCCTGTCATGTATATACAACTCAAGCGTTGAATTACCTCGTCAAGTCGATCATGTTTCGATATTTATGAATTACATTCATTCTAATATTCCTAGATTATCACTCAAAATAAAATGAAAGGATTTAGGGTATTACCCTTATTTGAAGCTGACATAATCATGCATTTAAATCCACAGCACTGACTCAAATGAACTGTTTTAGCGATAAAAGGTCATAATTACCTGTGAATACTTCACATACATTCCAAAGAGTAAATATTTCAAATCTTATCTTTTAAAATCTAACATATCAATTTTATTTTTTGTTTGAATGCAAAAGGAATATTTCCTTGATTTGGCGCAGAGAGTATTGCGCATTTTAATGCACGGCGGTGAAATGCAAATGGTGTTTATGTTGACCTGTCATATACACTGTTGGCTCACTCGTATATATCTAAGAGAGCTGAAATACTCTGTTTACTTACTGTGTGAGAAAGTTTTTGGTAACACTCAAAGCTTTTTGGGTCAAATTGCAAAATGTGTTTAAGCAGACGGCTTGAGAGTGTTATTTTACGATATATTTTGCTTTAGGCTGAACTTATGACGCACTTGCTTTATTTAATCTTGCCTGTCAATAGTCAAGTGCATGTTAAATTAGGGGCCATAATTTTATAGTGTCGCCATCGCAATGTTTGCATAATATATTTGTGACCACAATATTTAGCATGGGGGACTCTTTATCAGTACCCGCCACGTTGAAAAGAGGAAGGCATTATGCTTGTTATAAAGGGCTATATTATTTATACACAAGACTGTCCAAGGACAGTGTGCCACAACTTGCTTTATGTCAATAAACTATGTTTAATTCACTATTCCAAGAATAATTTATTTCAGTTTTATTAGGACATCACCCACAATGTACTATGATTTACTACTCTTTATGAAGGGCTGGACAATAAACATATAAGTAAATGATTAGAAATTTTTAAGCAGAATTAAGAAAGACAGACTTGAGTTTATTTTAATCTTATAAAATGGCAAACCCTTTTTTGATAGCTGAAAACTGCAAGTTTAAAGGTGTGAAATATTTTTTTTTGACGGAAAATAACCTCACATTCACATTATAAGCGAAATACTCTTGTTGTCTTTTTATTTCAAACAACAAACTCTCAATCTATTTTACAAAGAAAATTGTTAATCACGAAACAAAAACGATCCTGGTTTCAATCAGTTCTTCGAATGACATTGCTTTGGATGTAAAAATTAGTAAATCTACTCAGAAGATATTATTTCATATAACCAAATATTCAAAGTTTTATTCGGTTATGTTTATACTACAAAACACCCGAGGCTGTCATTTTGGCTATCAACATACGAGTAAATCTAAGTGGATTAACGAACAGCCATTAAGGGCATTATTTTCAAACGGGCATAGGATTATCAAAGGCAAAAACTGAGCTTCATTATCTTTATATAAATTTATAAGAATTATCCATTTTTTGAAAGATGCAACTAGTCGTTTATAAATCTCAATTCAAATTTCACAAAAGCGATTGACCATTTGATGATCCAAATAAAATGGTGTGTTAAATTGTTCCAACGACATAGACCGCAGCAGATCAATTTCTATTGTGACGTCATAATCACATGGTCGCAGCATAAGTGACAAGTGAATGATGTATTGTTTAAATGGTGAGATATACGCAATTATAACTCTGCTTATATAAGCAATATAAGCATAAAATAGCACAACTTTTATGCCCTAGCTCCTAAGAAATATTTTAAACCATGTTTCATAAAAATCGGCCCTCAACTTTAAGAGGAGTAGCAATATCAAAGAAAGTCTAACAAACTAGACAAAATACTTAAGTTTATGTTAAGGTGTATTTCTAGTCCTGTTATGCCTCATACAGAATTTCCTAAAACAGTACCTAAATATATAATATGATGTTGCAACTTTTTTCAATATATAATCGTGCTTGCATGTTTGAGCAATATTTGTTTTCTTAATATAGAAATGATTTTGTTATTATGAAGTATTATTATTTTCTTTGTGATTTTATATTATTTTGTGAGTTGAATCATTTTCAGCAAGTGAAAATTGATAGTCAAGGTCAAACTCAGGAATTATAAAAGGATTATTTTTTAATACGATTGTTCTGTTAGTTAAGCAATGATTATACTCCAACGCCATTTAAGAACGAGACACACTCACATGCTGCATTCCGATCAATTGTGAATCCGTATTATTCATATAACTAATAGAGCCTTTTGATTTCTAAAACCAGGATAATTGGGTAATGAATTAGAAAATCGTGAAGGTAGAGCATTTCTTGAAAAATATATAAGAACGTTAGGAGGGGTTTAATGACAAAGGTTTCGAAATTAAATTCATGCTCTTATCTATATTGAGATTGAATTGAGTCAAATAATATTATACGAGTATCTCTTTTGTATATTAATCCGTATCATTGAGACATTGAGACTCATTCTATCTGATTTGAAACTAAATCTTAAATTTAATCGATGTTTAAAGGTTTTTAATAGCCAGAGCCAACAGTAAATGCAGAGCGCATACCGACTTGGACACAATACCAAAACTGTCCGTCTTAAAGTGTGTGACGACATACTTCGGGGCTTCGACAAACAACAGGTTACCGCCTTGGCCAGGCTCAATCTGAGCGTGGCATTTGACACTGCTGATCATTCACTATTTATAAACCGCTTGTCAACAGATTAAGGAATCAAAGGTCGCTCTAGGATGGATAAAATCATACCTATCCGACAGGTCGCAACGGGTTATCGTTAACAGGGCAGGTTCCGACAAAGTTAGCTTGGTAACAGGCTTCCCCTAGGGTAGTGGGGCCGGTCCGCGGACGTATTCCCGATGTACGCAGCCTGTCACCAAATCGTGAATCTTTTCTATATTCTCTTCTATTTCTTCGCAGATGATAGCCAGCTCTATTGATCGTTCGCAACGGCGTCACCGGAACAATATATCGCAAAAACCGCGCTCGAGGAGTGCATCGCAAGTATAGCACACTGGATAATTGACAACAGACTAAAACTAAACATGGATAAATAGAGTTCATAACATTTGGCACCCGTCAGCAGCTGGATAAACTGTGCTTTGACGAGATCAACGTGTGTAACGAGACGATAAAAACCATCCCCAGCAGCAAACTCATCGTACATCTAGATCAGGAGCTATGGAGATGAAACAATATGAGAAACATCAGGAGATGAAACATCATGTGTCCCAAGTCAACAAATCCGCCTACATGCACATAAGAAAGCTCCGCTCCATTAAGAAATACCTTCTCGAAGATTCGTTCAAAACACTAATTACCTGCTTTATTCTATCCCGCCTCGATTACTGTTATAGCCTCCTCTTCGGAGTTTCCGATGAAACATTTAATCGCCTCCAAAAATGTGCAAAACGCAGCCGCTAGACTTTTGTGCGGCTTACGAACACACAATCACATCACAGCGGCTCTTAAGGATCTACACTGGCTCCCAATTTGATTCCGAATAGAATACAAGATAGCTCTCATCACATATAAAACGCTCAATAGAGAGGGCTCTGAATATCTGCAAGAACTGCTTGTTCCCGTTAGACACCATAAATCGCTCAGGTCAACGAAGAGAAACCTAAGAATTCCGAAATTTCAGCGCAAAACAGGTGGCAAACGGTCATTCAGTTTTGCAGCCCCACCATCCTGAACTCACTTCCTAACGAAATAAAATCAATGAACCTTACTGCATTAAAACGGAATTTAATATAATTTTTATTTCGTAAAGCTTTTGAGTGTTGAGATCATCCTTACCCGAACTTTACCAGCAAGGTTGTAAAGCGTTCTGAGCACATTGTTGAAAGGACGATATTTAAAAGATCATATCATCACAGTAAAATATAGAGTAAACAATATAGTTGCATGTCATTTACTGATAAATGCGTAACTTGATGAAGCTCTTGTAATTATAAATATTTATGTTTTAAAAATAAACATACAAAATATTTTTAAAATAAAATTAAAAGAAACAGTGTATGCTGAAACAAAGTAAAAACGCAAGGGAGTTTAAGTGCTTCCATTCAGTTCATATTGGTTACGTTTTTTTATGCAAAAAATGCCGAGTATTTTGATCGAACGGAATGTTTAAAAACCGTCATGAATTGCAAACGAAAAGGAAATAGGAATGTTACGAAAATACATAAATCGGGTCAAGACAGCCTGACAATTATGAATGGTGACAAAATATCAATGTGCAAGGAAATGAATTTTGCAATAGAGTCGCTTAAATATCAGTTTCGCGTAATCCCGAAAAATTAAATTCAAAAGCTACAACTAGCTTACAAGTCAATTACATGTCAACCCCAACTATGACCGATCCAAGTTTTTGGGACAAGCTCAAGATCTCTTGTTACAAATATCGTATCCTCGGTATCGACTATGAAATGCAAGCGGTGTCACCCATTTGGCTCCAGAGTGACATGATAAGTACACGAGTCGATAGAAAGAGCCAGTGCGGCCGTGGTATACGAACTTACTGACGATGGATTAAGGGGGAAGTTGTTCGTCTATTAACTTTATATAGACAAATCAAAGAGTCCCGTGGTGCGCACGAAAAGTAAATTTTATAAATTACCACTGTCATATGGTCAAGATTAGCTTCATGCATGAATAAAAGACGTACTATGTCATTTCCATGACGTAAAAATAAGAAACTTAAAACTTGATTATGTCATATATGAATTTGTATGGCAACAGCTGTGCTTTCATAGGAAATGTTGTTTAATTGATACACGTTTCGATCTTTGGATGACACCAGAATTCTCGCTGTCAATAAATGACAATCAAATAACTATTCTGTGAAATTATCAAGACGATGCGATGACCTTTAAACACAATAAACACACTGGTAAACCATGACATCATTTTATACTCATAGCCAACTAGAATGTTTAGGTCATACTTGTGACTTCGTACAAGGTCATTATTTACTAAAATGCGGTGATATTACCTCATATCTATGTCATATTTTTATGTCAAGTCCTCGGTAATTTTTACTTTTTTGGGTTGTAATGTCGGTGTTCCTATGACATGTAAATATGACTTTATGACAACGTGGTATTACATCATTGCGCATGATGCATTTGAAAGTCATTGGTAGCTTAAACCATTTCCTGGTCATAACCGCGCCGTTCATGACCGTTTCCGTGGTCTTTGTGTGTTAGGTTATATCTTGGTTTACTATTTTTCACTAAATTTTGTGCTTATTTCTTTTTCTGTCCCTGTACATGCATGTAAAATTTTATATACACATTTTGTATATCAAATCATGGATGATCTGGATAAAAATCCTGAATGCTTAAACATTTTGGAAGCAAATCAGTGGGCTGATAGAATGTAACGTTTGAATTGTTCGAGTTTTATATGCTATTTATGTATTTAATTGTTTAATATGAGACTATTGTGGTGACAAATGAGTATTGAAATGTGAGAAGAGTATTTCTGGAAATTTGTGAATTATTTTATTTTTTAAATGCAAGTAATTTTGAAATAAAAAAAAGAATCTATCATGTATATGTTGAGTTACAGTTTTGGTTATCCTGAAAAGACAAAACCTTAACATTTTAACAATTTTAATTTTGCCTCACTTTACACCTAATCTCTCATATATTGTGAATTCTATTGTGGGTGGACAGGATGTTTTAAATCTGAGTGCTCTCATATAGCATATTGGTGGTAGTGTATATATATATATAATAAAAGTACTAAATATGACGTCATGGTGACAACACAAAAATAATATTATCTTATTATGTCTTAATATTAAGATAGAAAGAAAAAGAATGATGTCATATTTGAAAAACGCCGAAAGTTTTCGTACATGACGTTGTTAACTTTTACCCAAAAATACACCATACAAATTACGTCACCCCAAGCGAAAAACAAAGGTACAAAACAACGCTCATATGAAGTCATGGTTTTAGTGAATCGTGTCCTTTTATGAGTTTTGATGAGCCCTCGCTGTAACTTTGCTACTAGAAACGTATCCAAAGTAGTACTTTTAGAGACATGGTTTTGATATTTGGAAATAAGTAACATTACTTTACATGTTGCTCTCAACATCACTGAAACGAGAAAAAAAAACCTTTTGATAGCCAAACATTAACGTTCAAATGATGATAGATTATTATTGTGGATTGATATGTCAAAGCGCAATGAACATCGTTTTCCTAAGGTTATTTACGTAACAAGCTGAACATATGAGTAACAACGTGTCGCACAATTTAATGTGGTCAAAATAACTACAGAATTATTATCATTTTATCATTCACCACATCCTAGACACGCCACATTAATTGACACTGTCCAGTGGGCTTATGTTATCGAATTAACCCAGGCCCAAATATTACAGTTACTCATCTAAACCGTCTTACCCGAGGCATACACTTATTATTTATCTTTATCAAAAGCTTTTACATAATCCATGTATCCTCTAGCACATGAGCGCATGGTAGGGCCTGGCAACATATGGGGAGTTCTCTATAGTAAACTGTGTTTTAATACAATCCTTATGGGGAACCCGAAAATGCTCGCCGTGTTTGAAAAAGCTGGGTTGTGCATTAGAGTTTCTCATTAGGAATCTAATGATAAGCACGATTTTTAAGGGGGAATGATGAAAAAAAGCTTCCTATGTGGCCGTTTAATTAAAGTCTGTATTTTCCCACGTATACATTGGAATAATACAATATTTTACATAATGACCATATATTACACACACGCGGCATCTGCTAGGGATTAAGTAATACCACCCATTTGATTACAGATAACCAGTCACACCGCTCACACGTGGAAACTGAGTATATAAAACCCTACAGTAACGAACTAACAAGCCATTAAACATACTTACTACAAAAGAACAAATAAAAGGAACGAAAAATGTTGAAGATCGCTGCTTTGCTCGTTGTTTCGGCGGTTTGCGCCTATTCACAAATTGTTGATGAACCACCGGTTGTGACAGAGTTGGACATCAACAAATATATCGGAAGGTGGTACCAGGTATGTGTATTTCCTTTTTAAAATAGCTTTTGTAGGTGAAATTACGTTAATAAGTTTTTGTAATTTTCTTTTAAAAAACAGTTGTGTTAAGGAAATTTATACGAAAATTTATACGAAAATCATAAATATAGATGCTCATGCTATAATAAAACACCAAGACGCAAAGATTTTTACCCGACGTCGGCAAGTATTTTTCATGTTTTTTTTTCATGTCATGTATATGGAGAAATTATAATAACGAAAGGTATTTGATGATCCGACAAATTATGTAGTAAAAGTCTTGATTTATTTTTGCCAGACCCACGGAAGCTGGATTGTGATCGCGACAGAAATCCGTGACGGAGTGTGCACCACTGCCGATTGTAAGTTGAACTTTCCGTTTCAATGGACAATCATTTCTAACAGATAGGACAAAAATATTTTGAAACAAAAATGAATGATTAATCATGACTTGTGATGTTTTTCATAAAAAAAATATATTAACACAGATATGCACCGAGACCTAGGCTTTTAAAAAATATATATATATATATATTTATTCATACAGGTATAAGAAATTATAAATATATAGTAGGGTATTAATGCCATGGTATAAATTGAATACTTGAAGCTACGG
>LQRL01058289.1:27641-46416 GCA_001703475.1 Hydroides elegans
AATTCCGTCTTGAAGCTCAAACGTGAACTTTGCACTCATCCCCGGATGCAGTTCATCGCTTTCAATGGCATTTTGGACCCCAGCATAGACCTTCGTAATGGGAGCTGTTGCTAGCCACTTAAGAACTGCACCTTTAAAATAATTAAAAGATAAAAAATGCAATATATGTCAGCTCTTCTAGTAGTTCATGTAATCGGTAGTCGACATAAGAACATAAACATGTATTTAAATTATACAATGACGTTTAAGATACTGTGCTAACATACATTTTCATGCAAATCTAGGGTGTGGTACTCCGAACATGAATATAAATCTTGTAATTATACAGTTCCGCGACCAATACTGTCATCTATACCGCCATACAGTGCCGTGTTTTTTTCAGCAAAAGCAGTTGCATGAAAGTCACACCGATCTCATTGTGAAAGTGACGCATTGTGAGGTTCACTGTGGGGTCATAAAATCTCATCATAGCCTCACATGAGGCGAATGCTATCCAACATAAGGCTAAACATGATCTCTCTTTTCTAACAAGACTCTAAAAAGGTATCCACGTTTTGTCCTTATATGATATCACAGATTGAGTCTCACGTGAGATCACTGTGTTGATTGGGTCATTACCTAATTGAGGCTGATAGTCAGCGTGCACCTGTCGACATGAAAACCAGTTGGCAACCAGTTGCTGTGGAGATTCTTGCAACGTCATTTCCCAGTCAAGGTCATAATAGTCAATGAAAGACTGCACGCGCTCTGAAAAAAATGCATATCGAGATGGTAAAGAGTTTATTGAATGAGCCCGTAGCTAGGTCATAATAGTCAATGAAAGACTGCACGAACTCTGAAAAAAGCATATCAAGATGGTAAAGAGTTTATTGAATGAGTCCACAGCTATGTCATAATAGTCAATGAAAGACTGTACGAGCTCTGACAAAAATGTATATCAAATGGTTATGAGTTTATTGAATGAGTCCACAGCTAGGTCATAATAGTCAAAGAAAGACTGCACGAGTTCTAAAAAAGAAACATATCAAGATGGTAAAGAGTTTAATGTCAAGGTCAGGCAAGGTCATGATAGTCAATGAAAGACTGTGCGAGTTCTGAAAAAAATGCATATGGGCAATTCCATCGTTACATACGTTACTTTTTAACGAGGGTACCTGTATTCAAATTGACAGGTAGTCAACCACAGACGTCTTTTCTTTTACATTTTGGCATTAAATTTAAGTAGAGATATTACTATTTTTCAAAACTATACAAATATAGTCATATCGTCTATCAATTTTCCCAGGACATTCAATAATGTCGTCGTTATGTACGTTACACAAAATTGACATAGGATTTTTGCACTTAAACGGAAGTCACAATATTTGCTCAACAAAGTACGTTACAGAAACAAGAACCTGATGAATTTGTTGAGTGATGGCTTGGTCTTCTAATAATGAAATTAATTTTGAGTTGTTATTCCTCCTTTGCACTTAATATCGTGATAAACCTGACAGACTCGCGTTATGCACGTTACGTTACGTACGTTACAATGTCTCTTCAATTCTTCCAGTTACTTTTAGCTTTGTATTTTGCGATTTTTATTGCTACAAACTTAAATACTTTGGTAATAATAGATGAATTATTATGAATAATGCATGAATTATTGAGAAAACGACCAATTTTCGAAAATGTCAACTTTTTTAATATCAAGATTGATTTTTTTTCTTAAATACATTATGCGTAATTTTTATCAGATCATCGAAGGGCAATGCATGAAATAGGCTTATAATCCGATTTAAACATTGAAAAGATAAGAATATTATTGTTTATTAAATGATTCAAAATTCCTGCAAAAACCTATTTATTTCATAGTTCAATAATCGTTTGCAATAGAGTCAAAGAATTAAACACTTTTAAAAGTTCCAATATGCGTTGTCCTCGTTCTTTCTTACATGAGCCCGCATAGTATATCCTATTTGTTGTTTTATTATAATAGTAAATAATATATGAAATACATTTCTAATCAAAAGATATTTTTGGTTTTTATCAGAAAACATGAATATATACATGACTATGTTGAGAATGCTAAATTTACTCATTCTTGAAATACATGTATATGCATTTTTATGCAAACTATTCCTGTGCTTATAGTTTTCGAACAAAAATAAAGTAAAAAGGTGCTGGCGGAGAATCGTTATTATCGTATTTTGGCCTGGCATAGAATGAACACATTGAGCACTATTCCAACCTTTGTACTCTTTTGCATTGAAATTCGCTAAAATATATTAAGGTACTGATCAAAACTAGTCTTTTAGATAAAATGTGATACCAGAAATTGCATATATTTATAGAAATAGACAAGCATTGCAAGCAATTTCGATTCCGAAATCTGTTTAACGCAATTGCAAAAAAAAAAAATTTGTGCATAATATCACAGGTTTAGTAATACTTTTTGAGGTGTGTTACATGTATTTTGCATTCAAATTTGTTATAAAAACACTATTTAATCAGGATAGACATATTCCATTGATTAAAAGTAAGATATATAGTGAGATGAAAAGTCCATATTTTTCGTTACGTACGTTACACAATTAAAACGCTAGATATTCGTTTAGCAGTCCGCTTTTCGAAACAATCGCTATGCTAATTGTATTAAGGCATTGTCCAAGAGCATCCTGTAGAAAATCTTTCAATTTTAAAATCATTTATTATATCTGTATAAGAACAAGAATAACATTTCGTTATGCACGTTACATGATGTTTGCCATGTTAGAACAATCAAATAATTTAACAACCTCTGTTTAGGGAACATAGTTTAAACTTTACCAGCCAATTCTCTATCTTTGCATATATCACAAGTATAAAAGAACAGTCCCTTCAAATAATTATTTTTACTATAATGATTACCTTACAAATACTCATCATCGGACATGATGTTAAACAATCAATTACTTTAACAACCTCTGTTTAAGGAACATAGTTTAGACGTTACCAGCCAATTCTCTTTGCATACAGTAAACGCGGTTTATAAGTTTACAACTACACGCCCGCACGCTTAACACTCCACGCCCGCACGCTAAAAAAATCCACGCTTAAATTCAATTTTGCGCACGCCCACACGCTCGAACGCCTGAACGCCGGCACGTCCACACGCTTAACGGGGGTATATAAGGTTTGTTTAGTAAATTGATTCATTATTGTAATATTGTGTCTATTGAATTTCAATCAATGAAAAATGTTATGTCACATTAGAACAAATATTTAGCCTTAAATTACCATTTATCTGTAATAAATGAATAAACCACCAGAATCGAATCAGTAATCAAGATTCCCTTTCATAAAACTTTTTTCCCTCAAGATTGTTATTAATTTTATATGAATATTGCCCTTTCGTTTTGACTTTTTGTTACCGTGAATACTTTACTTAAGCTCAATTATTTCGTAATGTTTTTTATCACAAACTGACAAAAACAATTTCGAACAAACAAAATTTGAATCAACCGGAGTGTTGACATATTTAAGTCCGAATATATAAATGACTAGAGTTCTATATAATTCTCATGAGTAAAATATCAAAATAAAAGCATACATATTTAATATGCATAACAGTTTTATTTCCAATTACAAATTATTTACGATATTAGATTTAATTAAGGCAATGATTTAACCCATTAAATTGTGGTATTAATAAGATGAGTTTGGAAAGTATAAAGCAATAAAGTAAAATTCATGCAATAAATGCATTCGATGTTGTGTTCATAACATCCCCAAGTTTAAACATATATGTTAAATAGCTAGATGTATAGATGTATAAAAAGCCAACATATGTATGTAAATGAAATAGATGAAAGATCCTAAGAAATATTACTTTAAAAAGTGTGTATTGCCAGAGAAGAAAAATCCACGCCCGCACGCTTGCACGCCCGCACGATGTCAACTTATAAACCGCGTTTACTGTAAATCACAAGTAAAAAGAACAGTATCTTCAGATCATTATTTTTACTTTAATAATAACCTTACAAATACTCATAAACGTGTTAAGAAAAATATGAAATAAGTACATGATCAATAAAAACTCATTTTTATTTTAATGTTTGGCCAAATTTATATGATTTTATATTTTTGTTCGGTTTAATCATTGTGTTATTAGATAAACATTAATAGTTTGCTCTTCTATTAATTTAATTTCATCCACCCTATGGCAAAGTTACGTGGAATTGCCCCCATCAAGATGGTAACGAGTTTATCGATTGAGTCTGTATCTAGGTTATAATAGTCTGACTCATGTTCAGGTAGTATAGGGACTGGCCACATTTGATGCTTTTTCTTGTTTATCCCTAACACACCTGTCTTCAAGCGTACACTTTTACTTATTGGAAATTCAAAAATCTACCTATACGCTCGTTGTTTTTGGTTTGTCATAAGGAATGCATGGGAAGACAGGTTTGTTATGTGAAAAAGCATGAAAAAGTGTCCAATGTGGCCAGTCCTGTATACTCTTCCGATCAGCAAAAGGACTGCGTTACCAGTCAATGCTGCAACATGCCATTATACTGCGGTTTGTGTAAAAAAAGAATATTAACAAACGCTTTAATAGATAGTGTTTAACACAAGGGTATTATTTAAACAAACTTTTAGTCTGTGTTGATATAATAAATGGAAACCTAAATGGGCTGCCTTTTTAAAACATGTTTGCAATAACTATGGTAAAATCTAGAGAGATCGATTAATAATTTATGTTCATTTTGTGAGTGGCATGAGAAAAAAAGACCTTTGCATGACACCAAACCACACCCTGTACTTCCCTCATTAGCATTTATTGTTTATCGTTAAAGCGAAAGAAAACCACTAGCGAAATTTTCTGAAATCGCAGCGAAATTAGAAAGAAAGAAAAAATAATAAAATATCGATGGGTTAATTTTATTTATAAAAAGTATAGTAAAACATCGCTGGTTTACCTATATTTTCTTTGAATTTCGATGCGATTTTAGAAAATTTCGCACCTGCGTGACCGCACCTTTATGCTGTTTCCAGAGAATTTAGAAACTGTTTGAATCTTACCTTCTTTGTTTCCTCGAGGTCGAGGAATCAACCAATCTTGTTCCACCAAAAGACTACTGTAATCCATTGTGAACACAATAAGGATGCATCCAAGAGCAAAACCCACAATGCATTTATAAATGTGGGTAAATAACAGTTTCTTTAAATGAACAGGCATTGTCTGTATTTTTGTATTGTATGAACGGATGGATGATTAGATTGATCAAAGTTTGAAAGCTACCAGCATATAGCATCCTTGAAGTCACAATGCTTTCTTAAACTGCACACAAAATACAAATATTACACATAACATATAACACATTTGATCACTTTAAACTTTCTAAATATGAATTTCAGTCTTTTATCTGATTAAGAGTTCGTTAAACAATATCACAAGTGTTATATTTGTTAACTGAGTGTTTTCTAAGCAGCCCTTTTGATTTTTTTTCTCTTTTCGTGCATCTTTATAGAAAATTCAAAATATGACTAACAGAAACGCAAAGAGCATCATTTAATTTTCCATAAATAAACTTCAGAAAAGAGAAAACACTTTAAAAATGTTTTTTTTTTTTAGAAAGTAAACGTGACCGCACTTTTTTAAATATTGATATACAATGTCCCTAATTAATGGCCACATAAACGAAATCCGATAAATAATGAAATTCCAAAAATTCTTGCGAAGATGCCTTTAATAAAAGAAATAAAACATTGCTTTGTCTTATCCGTAGCTCAGATATATCCCCATTTTATGTAATTTAATGCTATTTACTATCATTAAATCATTTTATATGATATATTCTCTTTTAAATATTGAAACAAGAAATTGTAATCCTTTTATGTAAAATTGAATTAGTATTATTGTCATGTTATCGAAATATAATTTGATTGTAATATTAAGCATGCAAAGCATCTGACTTTACAATTATTAGTGTAATTATAGTAATGTATGGTGAAGCTCTACCAGGCAAAATTGGCTTCTTTGTAATTAATATGTTGGATATAGTTTCCCTGTTGTGGGTCCTAGCACAAAGGAGACACTCAGCAATGGCAAAAGCCGTATGAATTATAATAAATTTGTGTAAAATCAGTTATATTCCTTATTATAATTGAAGGGCTCCGTGCCACACTGTATTAAGTCGGCTTAACATGTTTCGCCATAATGTATTGCAAAGAGTCACATGATCATAGATCCATGTTTTATACTTAACTGTATGGAATCATCATGATAATACCGTTTGACCACTTGCCAATTCTAATATGAATGACCAATTTTAAAATATACAGTGGCGTGTTTCTCAAAACGTCATTTTCGACTTAAATCAATGTTGCACGGATTCCTTCAATTATTAGTGTAGTTGATTAAAGATCAATGATCAGGGACCTGACTATGCATGCATTTAGTTCTACATAAAAAATGCATATAACAATTGTATTGAATGGATGCGGGCAAATTAATTAAACTAGTTTTTAAACACAAGAATAATAAATATTGCAACAATAATGATTGCGCTCAAGTCAATCTGCGATCGGGGAAAAGGAAGAGTCACAAATGAATTTGTCGGATGTCTTTTTCTTTGTGCGTTTTTGTATATAAGCAAGATTTGTTGTTTTCTTTTATTTAGTGTAAAATTTGATGAAATGCAATGTTTAAAGATATATAATCATGAACGGGTAATCAGTAAAAATAGTTGTTACTGTATCTAAAACCACAACATTAAATTCTCAAATGTAAGAAAGTGTAGGGGGAGGTTAACCGATGGGGTGCTTCTTCCTAGGAGGGGGTTTACCCCCTGAGTATTTTTCTTCATTAGTAGGTTCTTTCCGGTTATCGTATCTATCGTACAATACACTTAAATACATGTTAATATCATTTTGTATCCATTAAGTATAAAATTTGAAAATAATGTATAAATTTATTTTATATTCAATATCCCTTTTTAATTATCCATTTGATTTATAGATCTCTAAATAGTTATGCATGAATTATTTAATCAACTAGATTAATAATCGTCGTTTATCCATAGAATAAATGTAAAAATATTTTATTTGTGATATATTTATCACATTACATGATATATATATAGTCATTTTTTAACTGTGAATAAGTCAGTGTATAATTTTGTAAAAAAAGTTTTTCTTTATTCATTCGTTTTCTTTTGTAGGTTTGATCGTTTATTATATCGCCTTACTCAGCGTTAATTGAACATAAACATGACATTATGTTTTTGATAAACAGTCATAGAAAGAAAATATATAACGAAACGCTTTATACAATAATTTATTCGTTTGATTAATCAATTTGATTAAAGTTATATTACTTCATTTACCCCCAAATTGATATTTAGACAGTCATAGAAACAATCCTATAACGAAACATTTTATGGCATAATTGACTCATTTGATTTATTCTAGTGATTAAATTTTGTTACTCCATGTACCCTTTCGAATTATCGTTTGTATCAGACAAGCATTGACTGTCTTACAAAGGGGTAGACATGAGATTTATAAAACTACCTTTGTTGAACAAACGTTTTTTTAAAAGATTCTATCTAGGATAATCAATCAATCGCATAAAATTGTCCGTGGGTTTGAAGATAATCTCTCGTTGAAGGCCATTATACTCCTCTCGTGGTATATTTGATAGAAACGGTTTATGATATTTGTATAGGGCAATAAAGTTCCAAGCGATCTATAATGACATTTTGCTGCGTTTTATAGGGACATCCTGTGCGTTCATGGTGTTTGTTCATCAATGAATGAAGTCGGTTTTATGTTTTATATTTGGTTTTATTTTGTTAATGCTAGTTTGAATAATGAATTTTGGATGAGTCCGAACATATCGCATGCTCATTTAGTAATGACAAATAAATGACATTTGCACGTTGACAGTCTTCAAGTTCAATTTCATTTGTCTTTCAATAAAAATCAAAATAAAATAAAACAATTTTATTAGCAGATATCAACAATCCATTAGGTTTGGAAATAAACTCGAGATGCACAAGTATACATAGCAAAGTAATTAACATATTTCAGTTATCAATTTTTGAGATGAAATTATTGTATGCTTGAACATAAACTAGATATATATTTATTTCGTTACGCTAAAACATTTAAAATACACTTTACTCTAAGATACGTTACTGTATGTTTTAGAAAAGATGACGAAATTGAACTTCAGTTGTGATACAAAAGTTACTTTCAGGCATTTAATGTAAATTTATATCTTGAATGTATTATTTAGGATACAACTGCACTCGCTTCTCGGTGCGGAGCTTCGCGAGCCTTTATGAGTGATATCCATCCAAAAAGTCTCCAGCCAAAAAGTTACTGCCCATAAAGTTTCCAGATATAAAGATTATTAAATAAACCCCATAGCTCAAATTGTTTTACGGTGGTGTTTTCGCTTAGAATTATTTCTTTGTAATTACCCGAAATCATTTTGGTTAAGACCCATATTTTAGAACTTTTATGATTAGAAACTTTATGCCTGGAAACTTTTTGGCTGGAAACATTTTTGCACATGGTGTCACTTTAGGAGACTTCCTGGCTGGAAACTTTTGGCCGGAGACTTTTTCACCCGGATTCTTCACGAGTGAATACTTTCGCATGAGCCCGTTCATATCATATGTACATTTAGCCAATTGAATTCAGACTCAAATTAGTATCTTAATACAACTCAAGAAGCTCAACATTATATAAAATGATTAAAACAATGAATGCAATAGAACATTAGGTATGTCCAGAACTCGAATATGTTCACCGGGGTTCACCAGGTTCGCTAGGTTCACCAAACACTTTTAGGAATATATATAAAAGCGTGGTGCATGCTCGGTGTATCAACAGTGAATTGTAGCACAAAACCGGTTTGCTGCGTTCGCTAGGTTCACCAGTGAATGGTAGCACAATACCCGTTCACTACGTTCGCTAGGTTCACCAGTGAATGGTAGCACAATACCCGTTCACTACGTTCGCTAGGTTCACCAGTGAACGGTAGCACAATACCCGTTCACTACGTTCGCTAGGTTCACCAGTGAATGGTAGCACAATAACGGTTCACTACGTTCGCTAGGTTCACCAGTGAATGGTAGTACAATAGCGGTTTATTATACAAAACGTATTGGTATTGCTAATTTATTATTAAAAGCCAAGTTTTCATCATGATAACATAAGCATTTGATTATGGGTTTGATGCAATGTACTTAACAGATACAAACCTTTTCCTCGAATGTACAATGTACAATTAAATGTGCATTTAATAATGGATATATGACAAGATATCAAGTTATTGAAAATATCATATATTTTATAAATTAATTGTATACGTTTTTAACATGTTAGTCTAGGCAACTAGATATTCATAAAAAAGTTGATCAACCATTAAAACATTCAATTTGAATGTGTATGAACAAATAATGGCAAAAACACCATCTGTATACCTTGTTTATAGGTGCTTTAATTTATATCCTTTTATTACTATTGCCTGATATATTGATTGTCTTTCTTCTTTACTTCATACATTTTTATCATCATCTTCTTATAAGCTTTTTTCTTCTTCTTCTTCTTCATCTTCTTCTTCGCGTCATTTATGATTTCTTTATTTTAAAATTGAATCTTAACTTGTTTAATATTGATAAGTTATAACATTTTCTATAGAAAAAACGCGAAAATCACTGTAAATATTCAAAATATTTATTGCGTCACGAATGCTAAACTCTGTGACGTAAACAAAACATGGCATTTAGCTAGGAAACGTATTGTGACGCAATAATTATATATGTCATTCTTTCGCTTCATGCTTTGGTGAACCTAGCGAACGTAGTGAACGGGGCCACGACTTGGTTCATTGGTGAACGTAGCGAACGTAGCGAACCATAGATTTGGCCTGGTTCACTGGTGAACGTAGCGAACCTAGTGAACGCCAGTGAACATTATCTAGTCCTGGACATGAATGGGTTTTTTTACGTCGCACCACTTTTTACCGCGTGACTTGCATTTCGAGTCGCGCTCCATCTCTCAAATATGACTAGATTTAATCGAAATGTTGTCATAATAAAATTGCTTTAAATAATAAACAATTAAGGACATTGTCACGTTAAAGCGGGCAATATTTTAACAGGACATCTTGCCGAACAGAAGCATATATTTTAAATTAAGAAACAGTTTTATATATTTTTTTCAGCCAACATTATACAGGGCGTCTTTATACATCATAAACCTATTGAGATTGCAACACCTGTCATTTCGCGACCGCTTTAGGGCTTGTTCACACTGGAAGCGACACGCGACAATATACTTGTTTGTTCTTTATAAATCTGGCGATGCTCTGTCGCAAGTTTTATAAAGAACATATAAGTATATTGTCGCGTGTCGCTTCCACTGTGAACAGGCCCTTACGTACATAATGCGACAGATCCGTCAAATGAATCTCATCATCATCCGGCCAAATCTTAGACTACTCAGCGTACATTGCCTCATGATATCGCCATGGCCCAAGAGTTTGTGATTGGCAACGATGAGAGTTAAACTAAACATATACCATAGAATAGTGTCGCGCAAGAGTTTGTTCACACGGGAAGCGACAAGCGGCAATTTACTTATACGTTCTTTATATGCAGCTGTTCGCTAGTCCTATAAAGAACATTTAAGTCTAGCTATTGCCGCTGGCCGCGCTTTGTCGCTTCCCGTGTGAACACACCGTAAAAGTATGATATAACCTAAATAGGACAGCTTGTCGTTCAGTATTAATTATAAATAGGAAACAGTTTTTAAACAAATATTTCTAAGAAACAAACAATATACCGGGCGTCTTTATTGAGATTGTAACACCTGCCATTTCGCCACCGCTTTGCGTACATTATGCGTCATATCCGTCCAATGAATTCCCTCTTTGCCCGGGCGATTCTTGCCAAGCGTATATTGCCCTATGATATCGCCATGACCTAACAGTTCGTGATCGGCGACCGCGAATTCTATTGTTGCGTGGTCCAATAAGTTCTGCGGTAGACTGAACACATGCGCTTCGTTCCAAACCGCATCTAATGCAACCCTCGATTTATTAAATCATATTTAATTGGTATTACTTGAATCTTCTGATGTACCAATGAGAAAGGTACTATATCAAAGCTATAGGAATAGGAATTGAAAAAAAAAATCAAACAGGATAGCTTGCCGAACCATAAAGTTCAATTTGTTAACAAGATACAGATTTTTATTAATTCAACCAACACTATACCGGGCGTCTTTTTACATCATAAACCTATTGAGATTGCAACACCTGCCATTTCGCCACCGCTTTGCGTACATTATGCGTCATATCCGTCCAATGTATCCCTTCTTTGCCCAGGCGATTCTTGCCCAGCGTACATTGCCCAATGATATCGCCATGACCCAACAGTTCGTGATCGGCCACCGCGAATTCTATTGTTGCGTGGTCCAATAAGTTCTGCGGCAAACTAAACACGTGTGCTTCGTTCCAAACGGGGTTCGCTGTGCCTTTGCGAACGGAAGTGCGCTTGCGCTTTGTTTTGCCGTCGACTATAAGGGTGGTTCGAACTACTGGATCTGAAATTATAAAGGGATGCTATATATGAATTCTTATATGGTCTTAAATATAATAAAATATTTATATGAATTATTCTAGAATTAAATACAATCTATTTTCATGTAGAATTGTTGAATGTGTATTTAATATAATATATACTGTATGTGTTTTAATGTAAGTATGTCAGATTTCATATCAGTTTATCGCATGTTTTTACGATTCTTTGAGTAAAATGTGATTGAATCAAGTTTTTTTCCACAACGCTTTGCAAAGTGTCACATGACATACAAATAACATGCCATTATTATTTTTATCGTAGCGTCATTTTCTCTAGAAATGTCTTTCATTAAAGTTGCTACAAACAACAACTCAATTTCACAGTAATATCGCTCATATCATAACAACAATAAACACACTTTATTGTTTGAAATACCTATTTTATTGGATGCGCGCGGTTGCTTCAAACTGCGAGCCTTCATGACGACCGTCGTTAGGCGCTCAGCAGTTGGCAAGTAACTCAGTGACACCAGCAGCTCACCAAGGCCGTCTTCGTTTTGCTGAAAGGTCAATGTCAAATACTATTAGATTTCAAGGTCAAAATCAATAAATATGTAAAGGCCAAACACACTATAATGCTTATCCAAGACACGTTAACCTGGTTGATTCTTTTCGTTTTCAATATTTTGAGTTTAAAATACATGCATGTTATCCATAAATGAATTCTTTACATGGTGCAAAAAATGAGAACTTTGAGGCATTGCTTTAAATGTGTTAACACTTGGGAACTTGTCAGGAATCTTAGAAAATTTCCTAGGTTTTATGAAACACTGCAAAACGATATTCTTTATTCGCTTTCAATTTTTAATAAAAAACTAGCATATATCCGAATCAGCATATTTGTTATTATATTTGCACTTGAAATTACTATTTTCGGAGAGTTAGGCTTAAAAATCGAAAATAACTCCTCTCGGTTTTCGGCTTTTTAGTCCAATGAAAACACCCTTAATTTCGTAGAGGTTACACCAATTTGGGCAAGTCAAAATTCAATGAAAAGACAAAGTATATTGCATTTCCAAATTATGAACGTAATTTGATAAAATATAACTTGATTCGGTCTCTCATTACTTTTTAAATGCACTTTTAGTCACAAACGTATGCAGGGTAAGAATATTAATTCGTATATATGGCATACAATAATAATGTGTAAAATATATTTTATTGTTAATGAAGTTCAACCAGGTTATCTTTGTTTTAAGGTAAGATACATGTCAACTTCAATAAGATTGTCACGGTCAAGCACAAAAATGGTATATATTTCATAAAAATGGTAATACGAGAAAAAAAAATATACTGAAAATATTGATATTCAAGCAGTAAAGTCTAGATCGTACATAACGAACCTAAGAGGCATGCTTTAAAAGGGATATGGTTATAAATACTATTTTGATCGACCTTGTTCATGTTGCTGTAAGGTCAAGGTCATACATCATGTGTTCTATGCCACGGGATAATGTTCCAAGTAATAACTTTTAATATGTATATTTTTTTATTTCCAAAACCTATTCATATTATGGAACTGAGGTTATATTTTTGATGGCAAGAATCGGAAATCAGATAGAATTTATCTAAAAATGCGTTTATTAGAAAACATTTCCAAAAACTTAGAAAATATTTTCGATTCATGAAATCGTCTAAACTCCTCTGAAATGCAAAGCATACGATCCCTTTTCTTCGCTGTCATGAGACATGTAACATCGTTATTCATTTGATATTTTAGATTTACACGAACGAATGGAATCTATCCATAATAGATGTAGTCAAAACATTTCAGATTTGTTTTTTTCTATATTCTCTTTCAAATAGTCTACTTTGTCTAAAAATAGCCATATAATCCAACATTCAATAATTTGCTTATAGGTCACCCTAATATGCATGGCTCAAAATGAGCTATCATTACACAACACGTTATCACTCTTTCGTATACAATATAGGTATATAAGCTTTTCAGATTCGTATACAATATATGTATACGAAGGCCCTTTTACGTATACCATATATGTATAAGAATATATATATCTATAAAGGTGGTTTAATATCCTTAATCTAAAATTAAATACTTTATATTTTACAATAATAAAAGTATAATATACATACAAATGATATCATTTAAATTATTGACGCAAAGCCAGATTATCAGAAGGTCTCACGTTTTCTTACCTTGTCAAGATCAAAATAAATATATCAAAACGCTTAGAAAAATTTAAAATATCTTAATTAATCTCTTCAAAAGGATGTATCCATATTGATGATAATATATATTTCAAAACTTGCTTTGGGTTCAAATTCCAATTTTTTTTTCATTCAATAAATTCAATTAGTATTTATTTTACTATTTCTGACGTAATAAAAGTTATTTCAATTAGTATGTCAAGTAGTTTATTGAATCACTGTCAGTCAATTGTTACGCAATAAACCAAATTCAAATAAATCAAAAAAGTTATATATATTTATATATTCATCTTTATGCTGATCCTAGGCTCATAGCAAATTTTAACAATTTCGATACTAAATAAATTGTTTGTGCTATACTATATGAATTTTCTGACGCAGTAAAATTTCTTTTGATTCTTAAATCTTTAACTTTAATTTAATTCTTTAACTAACAGTGTATTGAATCACTGTCAGTTTATTGTTACGTAATAAACAAAACTCAAATAAATTGAAATATATTATTTTAGTCTTCACTGGTAAACAAAGATTATTCTAAATAAATTTTCCTCATGGTAGGTTGAAAAATATACATTGCATGTGTGTATTTATACTAATTCGAGTCTCATAGCAATATTTGGCCATTTAGATACTTAGAATTTGGATATCAGAAATGTTTCAATTGCTTTACGATTATATTGGAAATAATGTTTTAAGGGGTCAGAATCTGCATTTTCAAGGCAATCGGAAATCATATATATTTGGATGAGAGTTGTCGTAGAACAAAAGTTATTACATGTTTAGAAACAGTAAAATGAATTTCATTAAGAAAATTTAGAATCTGCCAATAAATATCTCAAAGTAAATTCATTTTTATATTTTTTCCTAACGTGTTTTGGCGACAAAATTTTTCTCAAAATTTTATGGAAAACCGAAAGATTTCTTTTCAAATGGAATATATTCGTCACATCCGTTGGTCATCGAGTTGAAAACATTATTCTGAGCATTTGTATACAAAAAAAACCTGAGAATCGAACATGTATTTGCTATTTTATTGATATATTGGGAAAGGTTCTCAAACGGGGACAGAATCTGCACTTTCTAGGTAATCATAATTCATATATAATGTGATTAATTGTTTTCGTAGAGCAAAAGTAAAAACATATTTGGGATCAGATAAATGAGTTTGATTACGAAAATAAGAATAAGTTAGTAAATGCCCTACCAAAATATCACGATTTTATCTCTTTCCTACCATATCTAGACGCCCAAATATTTTTCAAATTTTCATGGGAAATTGAAACTTTTTTTCTCAATCGAATAAAGTCGTTGTATTTTATCTGTCAATGAGTCGAGTAAATTATTCTAAACATCTATACATTGAAAACTTGAGAATCGAACATGTATTCGTTAAATTATAGATATATTGGGAAGGGCTTTCCGAGGGATTAGAATCTGCACTTTTCTTGGTAATCAGAATAAATTTATATTTTAGCTTATAATTGCCGTAGAATAAAGTTTAGTTCATATTTATAATCAGATAAACAAGTTTAATATGAAAAAAGAGAAATATATAACAAATAGCTCAAAGCAAAATTCACGATAATTGCATTCTTACCATGTCTCGGTAAAAAAAAACCTAAAAAATCTAAATATTTTATTGTAAATCCAAATAAATTAATTCGTGTAAAACAAATTCGTTTATTGATTTATGTCTAGTCAATCAGGTTATTCATGAGCTCTGTATTAAAAGTAAATAAAAATCGAACAATTATCCACAAGATTATGGATAAACTGGGAATGGTGATCAAACGGGTCAGATATTGTATTTTCTGTATAACCAAGTATCATCTTTATTTGTCGCCATATTTGGCATAGAAAAGTCAAAAATATTCAGAATAAGTACATAACAAATAACAGTAAGGTATGCCTAGGAGGAAATTACAAGCATTATATTTATTTGGATTTATTGTTAATATACAAAATCGAAATAAAGCTAAATGTATAGCATTTTATAATATATAAGATGAAATTATTTATAACCTGATTAAAAAATGATTAGTTTCTAAATAAACGTTGAAAACTTAATTAGGAAACGGAAAATCATATTTTGCACGTCCCTATGAAGCTTTAAATTTGTTATAATTTCTAATTGGCTGGCTAACACGCGTCAATCATACCACAAACAATAGAGTTGGGAGCTGAGTGGGCGGGCATATTGTAAATGTAAACATGACGTATTTATTGCGTCAAAGGGCAACACTGAGTGGGCGGGCATATTGTTAATGTAAACATGACGTATTTATGAATCATTTATTGCGTCACAGGGCAAATGTAGCGTTGGGAGAGCCGTCTTTATTTTTGGTTGATAAGGATGATCGCAAGCGCAATTATCATTTCAGTCAAGAAAGATCCAAGATATAGAATATCTATTGCAACAATAAATAACACTATTATAAATGTAAGTCTACTCTAAGAGAACTTGCCTAGAATAAAATATATTTATAGGCAAATATGGTTTAGATAAATAAGCATTCGATTTACTTTCACAGAAAAGATAGCCGATACATATGCTCTATGATCATAACATTACTCTTTTTTGTTATATAACAGTGAATTGTTACTTATTTAATATGGAATAAAGGATATAAAACAATATATATACATATATGTTCTTATACATATATGGTATACGTAAAAGGGCCTTCGTATACATATATTGTATACGAATCTGAAAAGCTTGTATACCTATATTGTATACGAAAGAGTGAGAACGTGTTGCATTACAGTACAATTCCCTTATAAACTCTACACACATATATCAACAAAGCATGCTACACAATGCTAGACTTCTATCTGTTTTTTTTTTAAATATTATTTGAAGGGTAATATAGACTATTGCTTATTCGTCCTCAAATTGAACATGGTATAAAAAGGGGTGTGCCCTACCAATTATAAAAAATAAGCATGGGTATCAATATCAGCTGATTTAATATGAATCGCCACAGCTCCATAGATTAGAATTCTATATGATTTATACTCATGTCACTGTCTCCTTCAAATAACCAATGGCGATTTATTGTTTTATCAAAATGGGAAAAACGACATATAAATGAAACGAAAAGGCAACATATTTTATTGATGTAGATTCTATAGTTTTTTTACGGATCAAGCATCAGTATAGAGAAAAGTGTTTCAAAATATTATAAACAATTAACTAAAGTTGTTAAATTATAAATATTATAAACAATTAACTAAAGCTGTTAAATTATTCATTAACAGCAAAAATGTGATTGACGGTAAAACAACGCATAAAGGAAACTAAAAAAAAACACAGATTAAATCGATAGGGTAGCTATAAGACTGATGATTTATGACTTTTACAGAGACAATGTTTTACCAACGGCAAAATGATTTTTCTGAAAGTTGGGAATAGACCTGTTTAACTGAAAAGAAAGACCATAGAATCAAACAGGTAGTCTATTCACTTGAGCTGTGGTCCCAAACAAGTATCACAAATATACAAGTAGACTATGGAGTCAAAGTGCGTCTTGTATATTTTCTATTGAAAAACGCAGACCATTTTATGACAACAAATCACTTCCTGAAAACGATCATTACACGCATGATTATACGCATAAAAAGGAGGGGCAACGATTTAGGGGCCGTATATGGAGTTTTGTCAAATTATTTGCTTTTAAGCCAAAGTCCAAACGAAGTTAAAGGTTTTCAAAATGGGTTGAAATGGGTTGCACCTAGTGGTTATCACTAGAATGAGATGAAAGTGCTATATATTTTCGCAACTTTATAAAATATATTACTTCACCAAAAATCATTTCTTTTCGTTTGCTCATTCCGTCAAAAATGACATTTTATTGTCGGATATTCAGCCGTGGGTGGGATAGTGTGGGATGCCCCTAACAAGTTGCACCGAAAATCGGTACTCTAGTTGTAGATATTGAGTCCATAAAACTAAAGAGGTTTGTTTAATATCCATTGCTACCATTATTTGTTAAATGATATACACAACTCGACATTTTCTTTTGCCATATAACCGGATTGTTCCATGTCCGAAAATTGTGCGTACAAGGGGTAGCAGAGAATCCTAAAAATAGTTAAATCGAGTGAACAACGCACTCGGGATATGACGGGATATTTTGTTTAAAATACATAATTCATAGTATAATTAGATTCATGACAAGTGTTTTTAATGTCAGGTCAATAGTTGGACGTCAGGTGTGATTAGACTAGTTAACTGCGGGTCGATAAAAATACCTTTAACAATAATGAGGATGACAAAGACAATCACACATGGATAACGTCAAAGTGCTATAAAAATATCTCAATTTACACACTTTTTAAAGTAATAACTTAATGACTGCACCCCTTTATTATTCTTATTATATGTGGGGGTGGTTAAATGTTGCCAGTGATACAATAAAAATAAGAACCACTCCACACAATTGAGCAAATTGTCATTGGCGCCTTTTATATGACGCAGGCGGCGACCTTTGATTGTCACGATGTGTTCTTGTATTTCACCATAAAGAGTTCACGTAATGGATATTGAAAAGTAAAAAATGAAACATAGAATCATGTTTCAGTATTTATTTTTACGTTAATTACGCTATTATATTTATTAATTTATAGGTTTTTTTCTTCAAAATACCTCTGCACCATTTAGACCAATGACAAAACCGGGCACACACATAACGTTAAAATAATATTTCCTTACTGGCAACTACACCTCACCCGCACGGGTCCCAAAAAGATTGAACCGGGGACGCCACTGTATAAAACATTGGGAGATCGCTATGTAATGACCCTCTAAGCTCGCTCATTTATTAAAAGATAAATCTAATCTAATCACACATTTCTTATATTGAGTGTGTAGTGGTTGACTGGAAGACAGGTTCGCTAACGATAGGATTTGGTGGGGGAGGGGGGGGGGAGGGTAGAGGACCTGATGTTGGAGTTAGGGTTAGGGTGTGGAGACAGGTTTGA
>LQRL01058335.1:5091-19810 GCA_001703475.1 Hydroides elegans
TTACCTGTTCCAGGCTCGTGTAGGCGAAACTGACTATCAGCGCTTCACGAACTTTGCACTTGCTTTTCCCGAGTGGTGCAAGACTGGAAGAGGGCGCCTGACGTACAGTGTCACAGATGCTGATAATAGATACGCGATGGCGGTGGTGAAACAAAGAAATGGCTTTAAGAACGCGTAAAGTGAAAAGAAGAATACTTTTGACAAAATTGTCACAACCCGCTTGCCATTTCCGAAAACATATACAATATAGAACGTTGTAAAGCGTAGAGTATGTAGTAAAACTAAGTAAAATAGTTTGACTGTTTAATAAGTGTTATAAAATATATCATATAATATCAAACTTCTGATATTGTTTTGAATACGAATAAACATTTAACTTTATTTAAAATACGGCTCTTGTTGAATGTTAAATCATCAATAAAAATGGGTATGTCTGATACGGTGTATATCTATTTATACTTACTTATTGTAAATTGTTTTATCGTCGGAAGCAATAGAGAATGCCTACTGAACCTAATACTTTAAAATCAAATGAAATAAAAAATAGAATGAGATTAAGATAGATTGAGATTGTTAAATGCAAATGTTTTATGCATTCATATAAGCGGAGAGTATGCATAATTCTTATAAAATCATATTGAATGTTTCATTTAATAAATTCATATAAAGGGAGATTCTATATTATTCTAGCCAAAGACAATGTTGGTACTATAAAAACTTAATTGAATACCTTAAAATACAACTGAGATGTATGCGAAGCTAAAAAGTACATTAATATTTACGTCTTATGTGACATTCTACTCTAAAGATTACATCAATTGAACATCGCCGGAATATATAAAAATCTGATGAACTGTCAACCATATCCAGTTTTTTTTGTATCATATATATATGGCTATTTACCTGCCGACTAATGGTTGGGTACAAACGTATTTATATCGTTAGTAGATTCGAAGACAATAAGCAGAAAAAAGCAAGAAATCGGTTTATAAAAATTAATTAGATGTCATCATCTGGCAACCTGCCGACCGTTACATATATGACCAATTAAAAAACGTTCAATGTTTGTTTTCCGCAAACGTCAATATTAGACTTAAAACAGTCTTGCATAGAACCCTTCATGTATATCACGTATGTAGTTGTTGACGTAAAACATACTTTAATTTTTAGCTAAACTATTTCTAGTCACCTAGTCACATGCTATCAGTTTGGCATTTTCTTTAGATTTAGCTAGAAATAACATACTTCTTCATCTGACTATATGGGACACTTTCTTAGAAACATTAACTCTTACAATGTAAAGTTGTACATGTGTTATCTTTTCAAATATACGAAAACGCTGGTCACTTTCTAGTACATAGTCTAGTTTGTTGGCTTGGCTGCAGTAATGTTTCTAAAAATGGTAAATCTGGTTTTGCTTATGTTTCAGAATTCGAGGAAATAATGACGCAAGTTTTGTGCATTTTGATTTAAATCAGGCCATTTCAGTCTGGTGCCTTAGTTTATATAATTCATTGATCATATTTATATTATTTCTTACATAGTCTTTATTCTACTTTAAAGATACATCAATGCATACATGCACCACCTTCCCGGTCGTTTACCCAGCTAAGGTTATTTCAATTCTTTTATCATACAGAGAGCTAAATGACATTCATAAGTCCATAATTATCTCTTACATTGATCTGCATGTTTGCATTATGTTTGCATATAAATTTATACATTAATTTATAAACTAGATCATCTAGGTATGATCGATATAGACTGCACATCATGAATAGATGACAATCAAAAAGTGATATTATCGAATATGAAAAATATAGGTAAGACCTGTCAGAGAAAAGTGTTGCAAGTTTACTACATAGCCAACTCATAACCAAGCATCGTTTGATTCGCAAGCCGTGGTAATTTGTATGTCCACGCATTTTTATTTGCTTTTCACAAAAAACCAAATAATACGGAATCGATAAAAGGCCACCGGACTACTCATTATTTTATAATTAACATTTTTGCACTTCATATTATTATCGATTATATACAAGCGGGCCACCAGAATAAAACATACCTAAGCTCAAAATAAAGTTTTACATACCAAAATCAATGAATAATATGTTTTAATTTTATATCAATGCTAGAAAAGTACACCAAAACGCTATTACTATTTTAATACATTGGCACTCATCCAAACAAACATAAAATTACATTTAGCGACGAGTAAAAGAATCATCGGTGAAAACTATATATACCAATATAGAATACACATATTTAAGACATGATTATTACAACAGTTGTATAGCGAAGCGAATAATTCAATGGGAATGTTCAAAAATATGTTGGGTAAAAGATTGTATAATATTTACGAGTCAGTTAGTATCTAAAATATCTATCATGTCGGGCAGCTGGTCCTGCTTTAATCATATTAATAGCCTCGAGTGTACCTGTTTATCATGGGAAAATAAAACAAAATGAAACCTAATTTTTTTTATTAACAACCTATCAGGAAATACTTTTTATTATATAAAATACTGGAGATAATTAAATATAACACACGCTTATTCTTTATTTATCATTTATTTGTGATCATGTTTTCTCAAACCCACACTGCATATCAGATCCGGTTTCTTGTATGATAATATACATGTACTCAAATAATACATGAAGTGTAGCGAAGAAAACATAATAAGTTCAATGAATTATCTCATTATACTATATATGAAATGTGTTTCGTAAAAGTTTAGAATACGATTCTAGCTTGCTTGATAAAATGTCAATATCGTTTGGATGAACATAAAGAAAGAATGTGTTTATGCTGTTCTAAACTCTGATTTTTAAAGAAAATCATTCTGCATAGCACGTTTGATGTGTATGTTTGATGATGAATATAAAACATCAGCTTCTCTTCCTATCATAAAATCCAGCTCAAATTGCACTTTTGCGACTTTTAAACAAATAAATTCAGAACAATTTTCGGCTTTGATTGACATTTAATTTATGTTTGTTTGGTGATTCACATAAATTATTTTAAGTATATAATTTGTTCGAATATTTGTTGATTCCAAATTATGCAAGAAAATATGTTTTAAGTCGTTAATTTACAGCTTATTGAATATGTTATTTGTATGTACTTCATTGGGAATTTGACTTGCTTTAATATAAGATCCTTTAATGATTTCACATTGTCAAGATTTCACATTGTCATGATCATATGATGTTGTTTTCAAGTGTCGTTGAGTGCAATAACATTATCTTTCACATCATTGTTATATCAGCTTTGAATATTACTTCTTTTCGTTTATAGCATTAAATCATTCTAATGTTATGCAATAATAACGGATAAATATGTCTGATTCTGAATTAAAACGGCTGAGGGATGAAAATGAGACGTTAAAGGTACGTATTAATAAACTTGAAGAAAATGTACGCATTCTGTTTCATGTATTTTTCGAGAAGAATTTCAATAACCAAATTGCAACTGAAAAAATGCACACGGTACAGTTAATAAAAATAATGCATATGATTACATTTAGTGCCATGAATTTCAAAAGATTGAGAAGCATTTATAACGTTAAGGACAAAATTGTGGCGATTTAACAGTATACACCCATTATTCATGATTATTTGAATGGTACTTTCTCCTATTTCTCCTATGCATCTTTTATGGATAATGTCTGTAATTTATTGTGAATTGCTTGTAGGATGATCATGAGACTTTAAAAAGTAGAATACAGGAACTTGAGGAAAAAGTGAGTAATCGGTTTATTCCACTTTCTTTGAATAGTATATGATTATGTTTTCAAAAAAAACAGCTGCAAAAAACGCACAGTCTACTGGCGATAGTTAAAATATTTGTTCTTTTCAATCATATATATGTAAAACGTTTGAAAATCATTTGCATGGCAAGCCTGCAGTGACATTTATTTTACAAATATTTCCTGGTATCAAATATTTTAAACACACATTATGAATATTATCGACAGAATGAAGCGGACTCAACTGTAGATATTGGGCTCAAAAACCTTTATCGATTCGATAGTATTTTCTAGATATAATCAATTCAATATTTGTGCGATCAATTCAAACATGTGTTTTACTATATTATCATTGAACAGGTCATTTTGTCTGCGGCCAAATATGATCTAACGGGTGTGACTTGGGAGCAAGCCAAAAATTATAACGAGTTGAAAGCAGGGGATCACGTTGCCTTTTGGGAGTATAACTACTGGCACCATGCTATAGTTGAGGAGGTTCCCGGAAATCAAGTCATTAAACTCATCCTTTGGTCACTTTCTCCTCGGTATGTGTACTTAGTTTTTTTCTTCATGCTTGCACGTAGTTACTAAGTTAAATGTAAATAAAACATATTTGATATCTGACAAAGTCTTGGTTGTGTTATATTATTTTGCGTTTCCCTTTTCAAATTTCAAGAGAGATTATTCGGCGTGTTATCAAACTTGAAATTGGCAGTGGGACACGATTGGAGCGTGCAGTGTACAATAAAGGATGCTACGAACCCGAACTTGTTGTTGAAAGAGCACAGGTAAAAATAGTAGATTGAATATTAAAGAAATGTGGTGAAATATTAAAATGTATGACAACCATACATATAAACAGTGTCTGGACAAAAGTACTCGGTACTAACTTTGTCTTCTAATTGCTTGATGCGTTCAATAAATTGCCCACTACTTTTATTCTTAAACAAGTATTTTTTAATTAAATATTTTATATTTAAGCTTGCAACAAAAAATGATATTTGGTTGTTCATAAAATTGTTTCATTAGTACCTCTTTACCACTTTCCATTCTTAAAAAAGCGACACAATTAAGTCCACCACAAATGTTTAGCATCACTTTAAATTACTTAAAATCATAAACTTATGATAATTGTTTTATTCGCCTGATCAAATGATAAATAGTTAAAATAATAATTCGAATAATTCGTTTCTTTAAATTCTAAATACGGAAATACATGGTACTTACTTTGTCTTTCTGTTGCTTGCCTCGTTCAATCATTTGCCTAATTATTCGGTCCTTGGAAACTTATGATTAAAATAATTCTGATTATTACTTATTAAGATATTTCGTAATTTTAGTTGCAACATCAAACTTTGTTTGGTTGTTCATGAAATCGATTTATGAGAACCTTTTTACCACTTACCGTTCTTGAAATAAGAAAAACAATTGGGTGCAGCACAAATATTTAACATTACTAAATAACAGTTTAACATTTATTATTCCTAATAACATTTTAATATGAATTTTGACGGGTACTTAAATAAAATGATGAGTAGTTTAAATACGTATTTACTTCTATAACATTCGAATAAGAAACTATATGGTGCTTGCTGTGTCTCCCAGTTAATCGAACTATATGTGTCGACAGTTGGCTTAATTATATAACAGAATATTTGACAAACACCAACTGCTTGTGCTTGTCAACTATTCTAAACCAATAAAACGCTTTGATGCAGGCACGTGTTGGTGAAACAGAATATGGCTTTTTTACTAATTTTGCGCGCGCCTTTCCGGAATGGTGCAAAACTGGAAAAGGACGACTTACGCACAGCGACAAAGAGGCTGATAATCGATACAAGAGATATGTTATGGAACAAAGAAAAAAAGCTGATACCGATGCGACCAACGAATTGAATGAACCAAAATGAACAGGGACAAGGGATTTGCTCATATTTAATACGTTTACCAAAACTTTACAATACATGCAACATATATTCAATAGTCTAGTCTAATACGAAACAGTCTATGTACATCATTTAATGGTTTTGATGCATTCTAATATTTTATTTTCATCCATTTATTCAAGTAATGATCATTTTAAGTATTAACTATTTTATAGAAATTGTTTAGGAATAGAGTATGGCTTTGAGTCGGTTAAAGCTTTAAAGATAATTGAATTTGTATTTTCATTTACGTGAAAAATCAACAAGATAATCATTACAAAAGCATTAAATATGTGATGTGATGTATTTAATTGTGACACCAGAATTGTTTTTTTTCAGCTTCAATCTCCATAAACATTTTTAAAAATTGAATCAAAGGGTAATACAAAAATATGTATCAATGAACTAACGTATTTTTCCCCAAAAAAATAAGATCTTGACAGATATCTGAGATTTTACGTTCGCTGAAATGTTGATTTATTAAGTGGACAATACTTAAGTACGTCAAGCATCTGTATATCATATTAATATGCTGAGATGTCATGAGAGCTGATATTATTTGATAATAGCATGATTTATATGGATGATAATATGTTGTTTTCAAGCATGATTTGGTTGACAATAAATAATTGGCAACATATCCATCTCGACGCCTATCAAATGAGTGGTTAAATGCCATGATTATTTTCGTGTTATAAGTAAACATATGTGTATCTATGTATTCAAGGCAGCACGCAGTTTATCATCAGATGAGCATAATAATACGAACACCCTTGTGCTGTATATGCAATGGATTATATCAAAACCAAGTCCTTGATGTTCAACTGGTTTTTGTCACGCACGTCACATAACCACAAAAATTTTCATGTAAGCTTTTGCTATTTGCGCAATTATCCCAATCACATCATTCATATTGCCTATATGATACTTGCACTTATCTATTTGTCATCCTTAAGAAGAAGTTAGATAACTTGAGGACATGAGAGGCTGCACCAAATAATATTTTTTATTAGTGTCATTTCATCTAGATACACGTCAGATTGATTTATATCAATACATGAGTTCTGGGTCATTTTCATCTTATAATAATTTATACGGATCCATACAAACTTAATTTTATTTGAATGTATTTGTTTATGTTCGTAATTCGGAGAGAATTAGTTGCTGAAAACTCAAAACATATTTCATTGCAAATATTTATTATTTTGAAACGATGTTGAAGTATATAAGTGTTTTGAATAAACAAGCGAATGATTTTCGTTGTGTGTCCTTCTCACTTGTTTGCAATTCTTGTTACTTAATACGGTTGAACTAAAACCCTCAATAAACAGGACTATTATTTTATTTATTTTACACTAAAAAATGGATTCTTCATCTGTATGCGAGAAGTATTGGAGTAAGGATGAAATGAAGAGTTTAGGCCGACAAATGAAAGAAAAGGTCTGTAATTAATCAAAGAGTGTATTGAGGTCCAATAACATGTTTAATTTCTGCTTCTGCAATTTTCTAACGATTTTGATAATAAACGATTTCTGATCATATTAAATATTCGAAAGTTATGAAGTTATGTTAAATAGTTATAGTGCACCTAATTGTGTTTTTTAACGGTATCTAATTCTAAGAACTGTAAGTGGTAAAGATGATCTAAACACAATTTCATGAACAACTATATAAAGCTTTGTGTAGCAACCTAAAATACCGAATGTCTAAATCAGACATATTTATTTAAGAACCAGCAAATTATGCAATTGAGTGAACGCGTCACGCAACTCGAAGACGAAGTAAGTACCATGTAGTTTCGTACTTTCATTTTAAAGAACCAAAATATTATTTAGACTATTCATCATAAGATTTTATCATCAGGCAAAATTATATTTGAATGGAGAAGAGGTTCTAGTTAAACTGTTCATGAACAACCAAATATTTTTTTTGTTTCAAGCTAAAATAGCAAATATCTTAATAAGAAATATTTGTTTAAGAACCAGAGAAATATGCAATTGATTGAACGCATCGAGCAACTAGAAGACAAAGTAAGTACCATGTACTTTCGTGCTTAAAATGTTGAAAAAAGTCATTACGCGATTGTTGAATGAACTCCCTTAAACGGTACAACATCGAACTCAAAAGTTGTTTTAAAGAAAAAGCTTAAAACGCATATTTTCACTAAAGTGTATGGTAATCATTGCCTAAGTATATTTTTAAGAAATGTATTTAGGTTTCATATGTCATATGAAAGTAAGTGCCATATACCCTCGTATTTGAATGTACGAGAAACAAATTATTATTAAACTCGTCATCATTTGATTTAATGTCTTAATGTCTTAAGTCTTAATTCATATTAAAGTTATTGTTAAGATATTAAATATTTAAAAGTTATGAAGTCAAGTTAAATATTTGTGGTGCACCTAATTGTGTATCATATTTTAAGAACGGTATCTAATTTTAAGAACGGTAAGTGGTAAAGATGTTATAATAAAACTATTTCATGAACCACTAAATATAGCTTTGTGTTGCAATTTTAAACATCAAATGTCTTAAATGAAAAATATTTGTTGAAGGACCAGCATATCAGGCAATTGAGTGAACGTGTCAAACAACTGGAAAACCAAGTAAGTACCATGTAGTGTTGTACTTTCATTTTAAAGAACCAAAATATTATTTAGACTATTCATCATATGATTTTATCATCAGGCAAATTTATATTTAAATGGAAAAGAGGTACTAATGAAGCTTTTTATGAAGAACACAATATTATTTTTGTTTCAAGCTAACATATTAAATATCTAAATTGGAAATATTTGTTTAAGAACCAGAGCAGTAGGAAATTGGAAAAACGCATCGAGCAACTAGAAGACAAAGTAAGTACCATGTACTTTCGTACTTTAAATGTTTATAAACAAATCATTACTCATTGTTGTTTATCAATTTTGAGTTTACATTTTTTATGTCAATTCATTTTTATTAGGCTTACTATTTATCGAAATCATTTCACAATATTTTGGACAGTCATTCATAATGTTTTAATCATTTCGACAGAATATTTTGCCTCCGTTTAAATATTCTCTTGATGGGGTTTGCTGGCACAGGCTGACACTGTATCATGAAATACAACCGGGCGACCATGTCAAATTCAAAGACGGCTCAATGCAGTATGCAATAGTAGAAGGGGTTCCAGGAAGGCAAACTCTCTCGCTAGTTCAATGGTCATTAGTGAATCAATGGTTTGTGTTTTCAATTATTCAGTAGCCTTACATTCCTAGGTCAACATTAAAAAAAATATTTATATTTAAAACATTTTGCTTGAATATAAAATGCATTTTTGGGCATGTCATCACATTTGTTTATATGGCTTTCATACAAAATATAAAATTCACATTTTTGAGCACTATAACATCGTCATTTGATATGATATTGTTTTATCTATTCATAACGGTTGCATTCTTTTCCGCAAGGGAGATTGTTCGACGTGACATCACACTTCTGCTTCGCAATGGACTTCAATTAGAGAGAGCACAGTATACGAAAGGATGCTATGACAATAAAACGGTTGTTGAGAGGGCACGGGTTAGTACAAATAAATTTACTATTAATATAACTGTAAAACATCTTTACTAACTAACACTGAAGTCTTATATGGCACCATTTGTAACTACAATCAAACAACTTTTTCAGGCCCGTGTTGGGGAAACAGACTATCGAAAATACACAAATTCAGCGAGTGCTTTCCCTGAGTGGTGCAAGACTGGCAGAGGGCGAGGGATGCATAGCGACATCGAAGCAGATAATCGATACAAGATGGCGGTTCTCGAGAAAAGAAATACGTAATGCGAAACGTATTGATCTTTCAGAAAATATAAACAAAACTGATATTCCAATACTTGCACGTGATATATCATCGAAAACATTATAAACGCAAAGTTCTTATCTTTGAACACACTTTCAAGTTTATTTTCAGCGTAAAACTAATTATTGTTTATCTATGAATAGGCTACATAACATCATAACGCTTAGAAAACATATAAAGGTAAATTGTAAAATCAGTATATTAATGTGTGTCAACTACACGTGTCAACAATATATTTATTGGGTATACAGTATACAGTAATTTATAATCTATAATTATTTTGTGTTGATCGTCGCTCCTAAAACATGTCGATTTGAACCAGCACATTTCGTGCCACTACTTTTAAATCAAAAGAAATTGATAGGAACGGACCAAATATGTAACATAGGCAAATATATCATTATCATTACCATGTCATTACCATTTCAACTTGAGACTGCTTTAAATCAAAACTATTTTATTAACATTATTCAAAGAAATGTTACCTGCAGTAAAATATCGATGATTATAGCTGAAATTAATTGACATAGTACGACGGCCTTAGGGATGGGAATCAAATTATATCCATTGAGATTGGATCCTGACAAGTACATGACAATCTCGGAAAACAAATAGACTAATTTAATGTCTACCAACACATATATCTGCAGTAGGTCATTTTAGTTGACGAATGGATGTCTCGATTATTCTGTGGTCATTATCTATCGATGGGTAAGTTTAGTCTTTACAGAATAATAAAAAGTTGCCATTTACCCATTTACTGTCAGATGTATGTGTGGTATATTGACGCAAGACAAGGCTGAAACAAATGAAGAAGGGTTTCGAAAGGGATAAGCCAACATGCAGGAATCTATATGATTTTTAACAATAATGATGGATTCCTACCTTTGAAACTTTGTAGTTTTTGTAACTACTGAGATTTATTCACATTTATACATTTCAAATTCAATTACATGCGTAAATAAAGAACATATAACAGTTCAAACGTTGACTATTTTCCAACGTTTTTATATCAACCTCATGTTTTTACTCGTACGCTAAATTTGATTATTCTTAGTGGTTGGTACGTACGATAGAAAACGGATATAAGCAGTTGTACTTGATTCTCTGAGTCACATGTGCTCTATTTGCAGCTCACGGTTTGATTGTTGAATTGATAGTTACTGTTATTGAAAGACGTTACACGATTGAAATAAAAATATGTGATTTTCTGTGTCACATCAGTGTCTATTTGCCATTCAAGGGATCGATAAATTGATGACTATTACTGTTTAAATTTGTTACACAACTTGCAAGAGCACACCTTGGTCCAATAACTTAGGTGCTCGCCTGCAGTGCCAGCAGTCCAGCTTACGATTTTCATTCAGGGCAACGCGAATATAAGTCCAACACTTCAAATTTATGAACAAAATTAGTTTTTTTTTATTTTATACATTGATATTCCCTATTGAACGATGCTTTTGAATAAAAATGACTGAATATCATTTATAAAATCCCGCCTCTTGTTGCCTAAGATGTATCATCCTAACACATTTGAATATCGTGATTAGTTTGAAGTTTGACTTCATGTAAAGTGTGTTTGTACCTTGGTTTTCGCTTTGAGTGACGTCTCATTTCTAAACTCAAAATAATTATTTATAAGTGTAACACATTTGAAGCATATTGTTGAAATGTAAATGTATGCTTAAAGGATGGAATATCTTAATTTCATGCAATCCAAAAACCATAATAATTATTTTGAACATGTTAATACAAACATTTTATCCACTTATCAGAGGATATCATGGAAATTAAAATCGCTCTCTGGAGAATTGCCTAGATAACCGAAGGTTTTTGCGGCAGGGGGATCAATTGTCCTGAGGAGGGTTTTTGACACGCATATTCATATAACCACAAAACATTATCTATTATTATCTTGCGCAGTTATCTCATTCACATGAGTGAGATGATCCTTATCAAAAGTGGTTTACTTTGTTAAATATATTATAAAAATAATCCATTCAAACTAGGCAACATCAAATATGATCTTGTACATCAGTTATGTATCATTATAATACAATACCAGATCATTGTTGCAACTTATTAACATGTTATCTTATTTATATAAATATTACCTTCATTGAATAAAATCAAACACTAATAATGTTACATGTACCTTTTACTAGTATATATTTCTGGAATAATCAAACAGTTATAAAAAGTGAAATAAATGTTTGCTAATGTAATAAAATAATTTTAAAATTATGAAATGTACAATTTTGATGAATATTGTAATTTGTAAATTATTCGCCCCGTTGTTAAAAAGTCCACCGGCGGAAATGAAGGGTCGCTTATGTCCAAATTGGTTCTATCATTTTTAAATCGAATTGTGACAATGCAGGAGCTAAATAAACAATTTGTAGTCGTGTTAAGAATACATGTGTGCCTTGGGGCTTTGGCTCGGATAGTTAAGACCATTTTTTATCGATTTTCAGGTACGTTTATTTACAAGTGTTGATATAAACCATTGTGTCTTTTGGCTCGTTATGTGTACGAGTTTTTTCCTATCATTTTGTTTACGATGTATTCATTCAAAAGACTATAATTTACTATAATTTGTTCCTTGTTGGCCTGTGATATGAAATTTGTTTTGGGCTTAAATTTGATAAAGGAATAAGTGAGCTATACTTGATTTAAAATGTGATTCGTTCTGTTGTAAATTCTATGGAATTATGAATTTTTTGCTCTTGTTAAAATGATAAGACATCTTTATGATAAAAGTATTGATTAGTTATATGAATAATGCTGGAATAGACATGTGATTTCGTTCTTTAATGGTTTATTAATATGTAATTCAAGGCGTGGATTCGCCGGTGTTTAATTTATGAGTAAGGATTGTGAATTGGTTGTTTTTTATTAGCCCATGGTGTGGATTTGACGTACTGGTGTTCTGGTGATTTTCCGATGTCCTGACGACCGGATGGACAGGTGTTCTCGGCGAAATCGCCGGTGCACTCACGAGCACCCACCATTCTTACAGAACTTTTGTGGTCGACTCGCGAGCGAACGTGCGATCGCTCACCACAATGACAGAACCGTTTCGATCGAATCAACTCCGCAGCCGCGTTCATGGTATCGGAAACATTGAGTCGTGAATGGCGTACTGAGCGTGCCCGGAGTTTGTGATTTGTGCGATTGTTTTTGCACGGTTTTAATCGGCGATATGGCGTAGTGAGCGCGCCGGGAATTTTGTGATTGTTGTTTGCACGGGTGATCGTCAATATTGAGTTATAATTAGAAGAATATTGAGATTTCGATCGAGCGTATACATGTTTATTTGTTGTTGAATTTATTTGATATAAATAAAATAAGAGAAGTTTATCCAACTTGTTTTGTTTTTTATTGCGTCGGGTCAATAGCTCCAAAAAAGGGCACTTATGACAATATCATGTTTAGATGACAGCGAATCAAAAACTCAATTGTTGTTCTAAAGTTTTACATCAGTATTATTGGTTTGATGTTTCGATTTATTATGATTGCTTGCCCTTAAGATATAAAAATAGAATTAGTATTTTAGAGATAAACCCCAATTTTTATATTTTTTTCAACGGATTATGGATTGTATTTTTCATTAGACAAACCAATTTTCTCAAGTAGTATGAAACATGATGATGGCATTGAATGAAGCCATATGTTATTATTAGTATATAAATATGCTGTAATGAGATGTTTTGACGGGAAGTATGTGATAATGAAACTATGTATCACGATAAAAACTTTGTTGGCAGTTCTAGACTTTAGTTGCAGTGACTAATAGACACAATATTTGTATCAACACTTTGCCTAGATGTGTCCTGATGAGTGGTTTAGATAACAATTATGGATGCCTTGACCCTATCATATCATATACCATTGCATATGTAAATAAGTATTAAGACAAAATATTTAAATATTTTTAGAGTGAATGAACAAGTCGTATTAAAAACTAGTATATTAACATTAACCGCGTCTACCAATTAGTTTATTTTGTTTGTTCTATGTTTTGTACCGATTCCCAGCTAGGAAACAGAAACTTATATATGTGTCGATCTCTTAATTTGACATATTACCAAAATTGAAATATTTCTCAATTTGTGATACCAAACGTTTGCATGCAGCTTGTAATTAGAAGGTGATTATTAAAAGAGGACGAACTTCAATTTCATATATGCAAGGAGCTATATAGCTAGCATTTCCTTACTATTTAACCAAAATTGCGATATTGACTATTCAATAACGCAAACCAGGCCACACAAATTATCATGTTAATCGTTGAGTGGTTACACAATTATCTTAATAACATCATTAATATCGTTTATAGAATGCTTATCTAAAGTATATACAAATAAGTACATGTACAGAATACTGATTGTCTGTATAAGAATAATTTGCAACAAAATACACATTTTTACTAATTCAACGCATACATAGTCAATTTCTTCTGGCGCTTTTAGTATTTTAAAGTAGAAACATTAAAACAAACAGAATACAGTTTGACTAAAAATTTCATGTTCATAGTACTCGTAACATTGACAGTAATGGTTTGCATCATTAATCAATCTACCAAACTAATCCGATTCAGCACCGCTTAACCGTTTTACAACAAACCTTTTTGCTCCTCAATCGCTTCGATATATCTACTGTTGGCAGCACCGTTATCATGAGGCCAAGTAGCTGATCCCGTTTTGCACCATTCGGCAAAAGCAGTGGCACTATTCCAGAAGAAGTGATAATCCCTTTCGCATATTCGCGCGTTTGCCCGACGGACAACCGTTTCATTAGGGAAACACCCTTTGGTGTGATTCGCACGATAGATGTTTGTCCAGCTTCCCAAATGCAGCGGCTTTTCCTTGCGAACGATTTCGCTAAAAATGTGTATTACAAATAAACATTTTTTTTCGGAAAAAAAAACAGTAACGTTTTGCTTTGGATGGAACATGAACGTTTTATTATTTCTTGTATTAAAATAACAGACCTATCAGTTTGAATTAATCAATTAAGTAATATTTCTACTATTTTTATACTTAAAATAGTGAGCATAAATGTTGTACTAAGTGAAAACCGGTTTACGGTTGACTAGACACTGAAATTAAATGAGTCAACAGACCGCAAAATATGAAGACTATATCAATCGGCCTCATAGCATATTCTGACAAGGCCTTTAAACACCTATACTACATGTT
>LQRL01058345.1:0-15235 GCA_001703475.1 Hydroides elegans
TCAATTCCTGACTGGGGCAATTTTATTTTATTGAAATGAAATAGCCATCTTTATTTTTTTAAACAAAAATTATACAATTACTACGCACCCGGGCATTATCTTAAAAGATAATGACCGGGTGGTTATGCCCTGTAAAATGCTTCAACCATGCAATAAACGGATTTACATGTATAAACATTGTTTCCGTTAAATATGGCCATTATAATGAAAAAAAAAAAAAACAATATCATTTTGCTTAGAAGTCGGGTTAACACATTTATCGCCAGAAAGATAAAATTGTATCCCCCTGCTCAATTACAGAAACTGAACAGAAGTTCAGTTAAAGATGTGTTAGAATTACCTCCGTCCTTCGATGACGTCAATAACACCGTGTGCTTGCTCTTTTAACGTAGGGACTTGGAGCAATTCTGCAATCGATATGAATTATACAATAATTTGATCGGATTTATATAAAAACTCTATCTATTTTCGAATCAACATAAAAACCTCCAGATGACATATTACAATCTATCTGAAATGTTTAAGATGTATGTTTGTTGCCAGTAAAGACCATATACGATGTGCCATTTAGTAAAGTGTCCTTGTATAACTTTAACTAGTTAGAATATATTATTAACCTTCGAAGTAATCCCTGTATTTTGCAAGAACCTTCGGGTAATCGTATCCCATCAGTTTTAAATTCTGAATAAACGATGCTGCGTAATTCGAGGGACAATCCTTTGACAGCTGAACAACGACCCCACTCGGCAAGACGTCCACGGACGTTGAGCGGACGACCTACGTTGGGCCCGTATGAAAGTTTTCCGGACGTCCTTATTCGTCGCGGACGTAGAAAAGACGAGCCAGCGACGTCGCGTCCGAATCGGACGTAGGAAATACGTTCTACGGACGCCGGGACGTAAAAGGACGTCCGGAAAACTTTCATACGGGCCTAACAGAGGTCGTCCTCTCAACGTCACGACCAAAAACGACGTACTTTGGACGACCCTTGCCGAGTGGGACCTTGATGTACTTTTCAGCATATTTCTACAATGGTTGCAAAATTAAAATAGATTATTAAATCAGTTGATTTGGATTATCTACAAATGGATGTATTCATATCTAGTTGCGATTGCAAAATTTATTGTACTCTTTTACAATTGCCTAACCGGAACAATTTTTGTGGTTCTGATGCAAAACTGTCTCAAATATTTCTAGATTTTAAAATACAGTGTATATCCGAATGGCATATTATTTATATATACGTCTTATCAGCATCAGAATTCAGAGAACCTTTTTCGAAACGAACCTTGCCATATTTTGCCCACCGAACCAGCAGTTGACACGCTTGAATGGCCATAACGTGAAATCGGTTCATTCCCTGTATCACGATATCGTCATACTGATGAAGTTCCTTGCTTCTCGTAGCAGCCAGCTCGGACAGAATCGTCAGACCGAAACCGTTGGTGTTTTCTAGTGTAATGGTGTCGACAATGGCTTTAAGCGATTCGTTCGTGAATTGCTGGAGATGATTAAGAAAATTTTATATTATTTATCATTGACATGATTTTCTAATCACCCAGTTTGAGGGTAAACATCGAGTTATAAATGAGCATTCATAAAAGCACCCTAACGGCAAATTTATATATTTTCTTTCTGCATATTGTAAATTAAAGTAGAATTGAAAACTCGCTAAACACCTATTTGAAATATACTGTCAATAACTTTTGCAATCATTATATTGCATAAAAATAACTTCAATCTATATAGCATGGTTGATGAGTATGAGAACCATGCCATCAGGAAATCACGAACTAATCATAATTTGTTCTATATAACTAGACTCTACTGCAATTTGGAACCTTCTGATCTTATTTCATTCAAACCAATTACCTTGGGATGTTCTTTCGCTAGAGTCCATATGAAATGAAGACCCGCGGCTTCCTTGTCACCATGTTGACACAGTGCCAGTGTTAATTCATTCAGTTTATCGAGAAATGCTTGGCTGTTGCCTTTGTAAGCTTGCTGCATTTGAACTAAAAATTGATAACTTATTATGGCTAATAAAATATTATATATTGCAGTTAAACATATAAATGAATATTTTTAGAAATTACAGTTTTGTCTTATCAAGTTAAATTGTACGTTCCCTTTGCAATCAGTAAGATCGGAATTACATTACGCAAAGGGAAAAACAAACACTACACTCAAATGAGGGTTAAAACAACGATTAAAGGTTGAACTTGGAAATATCTAAATGTCCCACTTAAACAACGTTCAAAGGATATAAATAAATACCGTGGTAAGCAAATAAATTGTTGAAATACCGTGATTGGAAGCATTGACGAATATTGAAAGCCTGGCTTGGTAATCTTGAATTATACTTCATGGCAACATCTTAATTTACTCATAATGATGGTTATCTTTTGCTACAAAATCAGATATTGAAAACTTACAGATTTTATATGAAGAAGGATCATTCATGAAATCCTGGATGAGCAAATCCACATTATCATCAAGAAGTTTGGTCAAGTTCTCTCCCATCCGGTTGTACAAATTATTTGCTTCCCTTTGTATCACCTTATCGTCACAATCACGAAGTTCCAATATCTTCTTGAACACTGGACGCATGACTTCTGTGACTTTGTGATGCTGCCAATGAAAAACATAATAGTAGAATCGATGCAAGAAAATAAGACACGTGTCACTACGAATCTTACTTATCAATATTGGATATATCAAACTGCAGATCAGTTGCTTTGCTTTAAACATGAAAACATATGACAAAGTAAGATTATTGCATGTTCGCTGTAAACACGCATGACAGACAAACTTTGTTCCAACAAAATGATAAATGGGGAGAGACACCTTAAACAATACGATATTGGTGGAATAATCATACTTACGTATTGATAGTAACTACATATAAGAGCTTCAAGCACTTGGTGATTTAAGTTACGCTTCTCCATATTATCAGCATCGTACCACTCTCGGTCCACACACAACCAGAAGAGTTTCGCCATTTTCGGAGCAATAGCGATAGCAACATCCCAATCAGATTCCCTGTCAAAAATCAATAAATATCTTGTATAAGCGTTGAATTGTAAATACACATCTAAAGGCATACTTACAGGTCCACGAATCCGGATAAAGGCCTGGACACACGGGAAGCATCTCTCAATGTGGCAATGCAGGCCCTAAGATATTTTAGTAATAAATGACACTGGTTATTTGACACATGTTGATGTTCTAATGGCGTGTTTTTAAATATCAGTATCAGCAATTTATAGTTTGATAATCTTTGTTTCAGTTACCTTATAGTTTAGTCATTAAAGCTGTATTAAAGAAACTAAAGCTTTAACGCACTTGATGGATCTTGGAAGATAAAGCCACAAGACATGGCAGGCATGTGCCCAACGATTCCTATTGGTAAGGTTAGGATTCTGATCCATGACTTCATATGTTCTCTCTGCGAGGGCGTTTATTCTTTCAGGATATTTCTAATGTATAAAATAACGTAAATAGATAGAACGTCGTTATTATATTATTTAATAATAGTGAATGATATAGCATTGCTGAAATTGCATAGGTTAGTTAAATAAGCCAGTTCAATTATATTAATTTTAATAATTTGAAAAGAAATCGATGAACGAATTTGTGTTTTCGAATGAGTAATTTTTCAATGACTAAATACTCTACCTTCCACGGTATGTTCTCTGTTAGAACGGGAACTGTGTCTACATAGCGGTTGTCCAAAGTTGCGAAAGCCTTCTCCAAAATCGCATAGAACGTATCCATATACTTGTCACAGATGTTTAAAGCTCTGGAATCAATTTTAATTATCAACGAAAATCAAATAATATCTTCTGTTACTCCATTAAAATAATCATTGCTTAGTAGGTAAATATTTAAAACCCTATAGCTTCTTACCTCAGCGATGCGATGTTTTAACTGTGATATTCACGCAAAAGTATTTTATTTAGAAAATGAAATTAAAGCCGGTAATTAAGTAGTTATAATTAAGATTGATTTGTAATAACTATTACATAGCTACCCACTTCAACAGTGCAATTAGTTTTGCCGTGAAATTCGGGCAATATCTCCCTTTTGGATAATCACCCGCGTTCATATACATGTATGATTCCAGAATTGTATCGAAGATTTCGGTGTGCTCCTGAAATAATAGAAAATATATAAAATTGTTAATTGGGATATTGCAATTTAGATACGCTATTCATGCAAAATAATAGTCATGGAACATATAGAAAAACCCATTATATTCGTCTATATGATGTATTTGACGTGCACACTGTATTTGTGTCTGTCTATCTAAGACACATATTTCATAGAAAATATAAATCAACAAAACCACAAACGACAAACTTATGTATTTTCAATACCTTCCAATTGAGTAAGTTCCTTCGTTGCAATATCTGCTCTCCATATTGAACTATTAAAGATCCACCATAAGCTGTGCCAACCGCGAAAAATGTCCGAACTTCGGCTGCATCGTCTTGTCTGAACATACGAAAATCAGAAATAACATTTGGAGATTGTTTTTTGGCCCTACATTTTTTTTGCTATGAATAGAATTTCACCTCAATTAATGATCACATATATAGCTTACAAATAACAATTCCGCATCACTGATTCTTGAAATAAACAAAGAAACCAATATATTGTTGATGTTCAATATGTTATTAAAAACCAACGGGTTAAGTTGAGAAATCATGTTACTCAAAGACCGTTTAGAAAACGACAGTTTTTTTTGTTTCTTATTAAGTTATACTGTGTGGTGGTTTAAAGTTTTTATGCTGAAATATACCATTAATGTAAACATAATTTGAGAATCCGTGATTTATATAAACAAAACACATTTCTTTAAATATATTGGTTTACTTACGTTATTTTGTTAAGTATTGCATTCATATGTAGTTTAAAGAAATGTTCCATTTGCATCTCGTCCCATCTCTTTTGAACCAGCTGTAGTTCAATATTGAACTGCTTCAATGTGGCTCTTTCTCCTTCTTCCATTGATTTTTTTCGTTGTGTTTTCAAATGAAAAAGCCCAATAAAAACAAACTCAGTTTAAACTTGAATCGTATATTTCTATAATTGTACTTATTACTTGTTTTAAGAATAATGCTTAGAGTACATCCATTTTAGGAAGACATGCGGTTTATACTGTCAATTTACGTAAAGCACATTCAAATAACTATTTTGAAACATGATACATCAAATGATTTAATGTTTGATATCATTTTTTTCAAACCTGTCAAATCCATATAAACGTTGTGTATCTGATACTTTATTATCGGGATAGTTATCACACTTATTGTACCTAAACAACATGTTGTGGACCTATAAAGTACTATTACTGATCACATTTGTGAACATTTTTCTAAGCATATTCAATTAACCCAAGATCAAATGAAAGCAGATTATAACTAACATGAATTATTACACTATTTGCTGAACATGATTGTAAACGTTGCAATAATGTGATTGAAATAAAACACATGTACATGAATATTAAAAATATTTCATTTCTATACTAAATCAAAATGCCTTATCATTGTCAATAGCTTTCACTGTTAAGTACATCGTATCACTGTCAGTTTACATTGTGTTTATTGATCTGATATAGATGGTAATAACTGATAGCCAGCAGTTAAACGCAGATCAACTACTTCATAATCAGGCCATGGAGTATTGTGCTTTTTTTATTACATTCGAATATTGTAATTAATGGCAGTACAAAATATTCATACATAACATAGACCAATAACGAATTAATTATTTTTTCAATATGAGAAAGATATTTTACATATATAGCAAGCAATCGGCGTATTAAGCATGATATTAACATTATTTCAAAAATGCATATATTGTATTTGGCATAGCATACTGACCATGATTTGCAAGTATTTATCGGCCATGGACGTACACACAGTATTAAAGTTTTACGTCAGAATACCTTAGCATACTTTACTTCGGCATATTTGAAGACAAATACTAGAACACACACTAAATGACTAAATGAAGCTGTTACAATGTTCATGTTTCTACTTATTCGTAAAGTCTAAGAATATGTTATACTATTAGTTGCATATAAAATGTATCTAAATTGAAATTGTTGAGTCTAAAAATGAGCAATATTCATTTTTTCTAGTCTTTTTTGCCTTAAAATTGCACATTGTTATTGAAAATATTTCATTTCAAAAGTCATAGTGCATCACAATATTTGCGATACATGTAATATTATCCACAAACACCTTTCCTATTTCATGCACTAATTATGAGTAGAGTTCTACGCTTGTTCGATAATAAAACCTTTGATATAGTCCCAATACTCTTTAAGTATGTCCAACCTCAGAAGTGTCTGTATGTGCTTATTGCTCGTTTCACGAACGCCAAATTTATTAATGTTCCAATCAATATAATATCCAATTGTTTGTTTTCCTCGGAAGACCGAATTAATATATGGAGATATATCATCAAGATCTTTCTCATCAAAGATATGCAAACATTTTCGTTTGGAAGAGAATCGTAGAGATCTTTCCGCTAGAAATTTATCCAAATCTACCAAAGACTTGATATTGCCAGGCTTCTTAGGGGCATAGAATTGGGCGAATTTGATAGCAACTCCGTGGATATTATTCTCTTCAATAATGGTTTTCAGCGTTGAGCAGCAGTCATGAAACTTAAGGTTACCAGGTACAAGCCCACACGGAGCCCATGAGCTGTAGATTACAAGACTAACGTACTGTCGCATACCAGATTTGAAGTCATTTAGTGCATCTTTTGAGTCGAATGTAGACCTCAACACTTGAAAAATGTTGCGAAAGATTTCTTCACTGTGTCGATCATTTTGGTGGTTAGGAATGACTAACCGAATACGATCTAGAGGACCATTAGGAATAAAGTCTGCAATCAATATAGTACCTACTGCCTTACTCGGGCCATAAGGCGCTATACGTAAAATGAAATGCTTGGTAATCCCTTCATGCAACGGTTCTGTGACTTCGGCTCTAATAACGTAAACGAGAAACACAGTGATGAAAACTTTTTGTAAGTGTGCAAAAAGGTAAAACCATGTATAACATTGTTTTATCATACTATCATCCGTTTTACATGATTTTATAGATTATCACAAGAAAATAAATTTTCATAAATCATTTTGCTGAATAATCTAACATGTTTATGATAGTATCGGAACACATATATAATTCTATCATATTTAGAATATGTATTTGTATATATACGCATATTTTCAATTATTTAAGTGAGTATGAAAATAATTCAAATTAACACAAGCTCATGTCTAATATTGTGTAAAAGCTCGGACAATACAATAACACGCTGCCAACAAAATACAAATATTGTCTAACTTATCGCCTAAACGTTGTATATAGCGGTATTATCATTTATGATACTATCTGGTTAAATTCGAATAACTTATGCTACAAAATAATTAATTCTCACACAAAATTAAAATTTATAGGCTTATTGTGATTATGATTTTATCATATAAACAGCTTACATGAATGGTTTCCCATGTTCATCCCCAATGACGTTACTTAGATACGGAATCACTTTGTCTTTGAGTTTATTCTTCAAACTGACACAGAAGACAGAACATCTGCTTAAACAAATTCACAATGTCATATATGTTTATTAAGTAGTTATCCGCCTCAGTTTTGATTGTCTGAACCATCAAAAGTTGATGTATTTAAATGCGCTTTTATCATTTTTATATGTACGTTTGTGTATTCATGATGTCTTTGCAGTGAATCGTGTTAGTTTAGCTTTGCATACGTTAATTAGACATGCTAAACATAATTAATGAGACCAATATTCATAGGACAATAACTTCAGATTACCTTTTGCTGAATCCAAGTATAAACTCTTCATAGTCCGGGTGTTCATTCACCATTTCTGTCATGTGATCTTCGTTTCTTTGAATACCACATCCGACCAGATTTGTGTTGTTAGTATTTGTAATTTGACTATAACTGTCAAGCCCACGATATTCGAGATATCTATGCGGTGATGGAGATTCGTTTCGTGGTTCGTTAAGTTTTGTCAAAAATACTCCAAGATCTTGAAGTTTCGAGAGTGCGATTGATCTTGCTTCATGATTGAGCGGATTATAAAACTTTTCGAATGACACCTTGAACCTTTTGATGTGATGTTCCTTGATGAAAGACTCTAGCATGGAACAGCAGTCATGTGCCAATGTCTTATTTGAGAAGCCCGCACATGGAGCGATGATATAACGAACGACCATACACAATGTTGCCATCACCTCCCTATATTTTTGTAGGCTGTAAGATGCTCTTACTAAGCAAAATATATCTCGTAGCACTTCTGCGGCGTGTCTGCCTGATGGCTCGTTCTGTATGTAAAGTGTCAAATCTAACTTAGGGATGATTACAACCATTGCTGCGGTGCATTTAGCCTCCGTTTTAGGATTCGTGTGCACAGTGACAACTCGAGTTGCCGTTCTTTCAGTATCCCTGCAAAGGACGCAAATTGATAAACTTGTTATGGATTATATTTTAAATAGTTAACCTATAGAAATGTTGCACGTAATGTGAATCTTATTTAAACTATGAACTAGATGGATGGTGTGCTCCTAAAATAGCACAATTATCTGCAATCCTTTTCCTTCCTATATTTAAATATTATGTTTCATAATTTTAAATAGTTTTTCTCGATAACTCATGGAATAAGATCCCATTTAATGTTCAACATTTGATATGATCTGCATAAGAAGTGCACCCCACGACTCATTTTTCGAAAAGTTGTTAAAACACCTTAAAGCAACTTTACAAAGACGAACAAAAACAAATTACACCTTTTCAAACATCAAATCTTTTCAAAAAGGTGCTATTTTTTTTTCCAAACCAGCTGAGCTGTTCCTCCTTTCTAGCCAGCTTTGAGCAAAAAAGGAACACATTTTGCTATAATCAAACTCTTGAGAATAACTAAATCACCCATCATCACTAACAAATATCATGTTATAGACTTTTGCAAGCAATTAAAATAAATTTACAATACATAATTCTCATTAATTTTCACAAAACAAAAAAAAATATTCGAAAAAAGGTGTTCCTCGAACTGCTTAAATCACCAAGCTAGAATAAATTTCCTCAAAATCTCCAAGCCAGTTTGGATTTGCTGGTTAATAGCTTTTGTTAGGAACAGCTCTTCCCAAAACGCTCATTTTGTAGGCAGAATATAAATAGCTTCTTTGTTATAGCTCTATAAAATAATTGAGTCACAATATAAATGCCATATTTAATCAAAACGTTAAGTTGCAATATTTGGCTTCGACGCAAAATGAGGTTCTGGTAGTATTGATTATGTGTCACAGTGGGTTTATATAGCAAGCGTTTATTAATGACGTCAATGCCGTGTGCAGTATAAGTGACACACCCCTTTAAACGAGCCAATTAAGATTCCGCTCAGTGGTTTAAGCAGGGCGAGCAAAAATGACTTTTTGATTTTTGGGTGTCTTAAATTAAATATCTTCTATACTATTGGTCAAATTGTTATCAAAATGTCCTATGTTTTACGTTTGATAGCTCTAGTATATCAATATTTATACATAAGGTTATGATTTGCAATATATAAAAAATCAATGCACGGGAAAAAATGAATTTTATTGGTTGATTGCACTATCTGCATATTTTCTAACGAAAAGATTGCAGATAATAATAACGCAAAACCAAATCCTTTATGCCTTTTTTAAAATTGATAAGCTTATTTCAAATGACATAAATAAATATGTACTGACTTGCATTCTGAAGGGAACAGAAATTCTACAGCATCCTGTATCTTCTCTTTCATTGTCATCGACTTGTCTCTGTATATGCAAATAAGAAAACAAAAAATGCAACACTAACAAATCTTGAAGGTGTTAATATATCATTCAGACCCCAAATGTAACATTGCAAATAATGAAACACACTTAAAATTCACTTATAATTTTCGGTATTCGTTAAGCACTGTACTTTACATACACATCATCACCGGACCAGTGCAACATGCATGAACGTAGACATGGATCCTTTAAGTTCCAACTAGGCAAGACGTCCACGGACGTTGAGCGAATGACCTATTTTGGACCCGTATGAAAGTTTTCCGAACGTCCTTATTCGTCGCTGACACAGAAAAAACGTGGCTTCGACGTCGCGTCCGAGTCCGACGTACAAATAACCGGACGTTCGGAAAATATTCATACGCTTCCTCTCAACGTCGTGCTAAGACCCGATCAGCAAAACAACTTTGAGGGAGGTCAAGAGGTGTTCGCTTTCAGTACAGAAGCAAGTAATTTATCAAAGTCAATCACATGAAAGAAGCCCAAACTAAATACCGATTTTAACCAATGAGTGATACTCGAGTAATTTAAACAAATGTACGCAATTGTCCTCACAAGGAGTCTCAATGTCCGGCATCAGTAATAACATGCAAAAATGTTTATGTAATAACAATCGTAACCACAAAACAAAACATAAAAAAGATTTTTTTAAAAAGTAAAGTGAATAAATCTGAAATTAAAACAAGTTGAAAAATTGATATGAAATATTGTTATCAAATAATCAAGTAATGTCTATAAAATTTCATATAACTGCGCAAAATTCATTTGAAAAGAAAATATAGCTCAAGTGGAATAGATGCAATGTCTCTCTTGAGTAAACATCGTATTGGATATGTAAATTCAAAATGTACGCACTTTATGTTACCATCGTTACTTTTATTGTATTGTATGAGCACATGTGTCATACAACCTAAGTCTTTATATTAGCACCGACAAAGCCCCTGGGATGCGTCTCCTTCCGCATGCATATCAAATAAATATCGGTAAAAAGAAAAATGGTAGTGATATGTAATTTTGTAATATGTTTTACTATTTAAACTAATAATACCTTATTGAAGATATATGGCATGTTTATGTAATTTTATTGATATATAATGATACCAAGAATAGTTACGTTACTGATGTGATACCCCTGCGGTATGGGTCACTGTATGTTTACATCCCTCAATATCTAGAGTCGCTCTCTTTAAGCGCAGCTCACCTTTGACCTTAAGCGACCTGTAAATGCGAGCACCGTGTATCCGCAAATGTTAGATTGATCCGGGAAAAGTGTGTAATGCAGCTTTGGGATTCATAGTCAATACATCATTTTTCAATTTAAAACTATCATTTTCAGATGAAGTTGATTACATTACATATTTCTATAATATCTTAATTAATGTGTTCTCATTTATATATCAAAATTCCCTTATTTTACAAACGCGTTCCCCTCCCTATTTACAGTGCGTTTTCGCCTAAACTATAGCAAAATGTCAAATAACCTTTCACCCCTATTTTTCTGTAAGCCAAAATGAATAATGAGCTATACCCGGAGCAACCTCTCGAGCGTTCATTTTTTTTTGCAATATGAATAGAATATAAAGGTAAGGATTTTAAGATTATTCTTCAGTAACCTTTTCGCCGTTCCCTTTTCTATCCAAATTCTAACCATAAGATGTAGTTTTTATTCAGGATCATTTTCATACCAGTACAAATATTACTTGTCTTTTTTCTATGTTGAAAACTGTTGAGTTCGATATTTTAACAAGTCAAGTTGCATGCATACATGCGCTTGCTTGTCCTCCATGTTGTTTAATATTATAGGGAAGTTACTCGCAACCACCTTTTTGTATTTATTATTTAGGGTTTATTAGGAAAACCGTTGGAAAATTGTATTTTCATAGGGTATTTCTTATTAGGAGTTTTAATTTGATAGTCGCTATTTGTAGATGTTTTTCGTATATTTTACATGCATTGTCAATTCATATTTCAAGATACAAGCAGCATCGCGTCTTGTAATATATGTACATGTATGTGAATGATATGTATTTTATGTATTGATCGCCGTTTTAAGATTATCAATAAAATATTCAAAATAGACATTTTTATTGTGTTTCGCGTTATAACGATCTATTATTTATTAATCAATAGAACCTGAATTTAATTAATATATTTCAAATAACAAAACATGTTTTAATACCTTGGCCGCTCGACCAAGCCACGTTACCAAATATATGAACAAGGCAACCCTTTTCTATTCCAGAAATCGAAGGTCACAATAATGGTAACAACAGTGGGGTGTTTAATATCATATAAAAAACATAAAGTTCTAACAATGGTGGCAGCAGTGTCGCCATATAAATTATAAATTCTAAAGTTCTAACATTGACATGATTCGATGAAGACATTGTATTTTCCATGATAACACCTTGCTTTAGTAAGAGATAATATCATAATTAATATTCTCAAAGTAAATAAAACAACATTTAAAAATACTTACTTCTCGTTCTCCGCCATGTTCCTTTTGTTATCGTTTGACTTACTTTAGATATCATATAATCCTATTGTGATGTAATTATTGTTTTCTTAGTGTGCATAAAGTGCCAAGCTAACCAGGAAATACAGTATGCCTTTTTTTGCTCTCAATTCTACAAAGCAGCTATTGCTGTGACGTAGCTTGAAATCGCTTTAGTGCGATCGATAATTTCAGCACAAGCTACTGCTAAATACATGCTAGCTTTTTTTGTGGTGGTTTGCCAAATAAACAACAGATGTTATTTAGAAACACGCCTAAGCACAAGAACAAGTGGGCAAATAACGAATATATTCAAACATCGAAGTGGTGTATTTAACATATAAACTAGCAAACTTAATGGCATATATATCATGTCTCAAGTATCATATCTCACTAATTTTCAGGTCATTTAAATGTGTTCAAGTGTAGTTTTCCTTTTCAACGTTTAATAATAAACATTTAAAATAATAAGCATTAAAAACTTACATCTTTTTCTAAGATATAAGTTTCGTTAACTGTGCTTAACCAAATGATGTTTAATATAATATATGTCTAAAGATTCTCGAAATAGATGTAACAAATTTATGAATAGTTTTAATCAAAACATAGTTCAAAATATGTAAAATTGTCATATCATATCGCATATAAATTACATACGTGTGCTCGAAATGCAAGTTTAAATGTATGGAACGTGTGTGTGGTAATAAATATTTAGAATTGAAAATTAAGATTGCAAAAATGATACAAATAACCTACTATATATAAATAATGACTATGGGTCTTGCCACATTGGAAGCTTTTACTTGGTTTTATTTCCTAACAAAGCTGTCTTCCAATATATTCCTTATGGTTAACTAAAGGAGCGAGTTAAAGCTACCTAACAGCTCGCTGTTTTTGGTTTCCTATAAGGAATACATTGGAAGATAGCTTTGTTAGGAAATAAAAGCAAATAAAAGCTCCCAATGTGGCCAGGCCCTAACCTCCTATGTAAATCTTCTGACAAAAATCTTCCGTTATAATCGCATTTTTTTATAGAAGTTTAGCCAACGATTTCAAATTAAATCAAAATTTTATACTGATTGCATAATAGCGAAACCGTATTTTTTACTTATACGTTGTTTACACTTACACTTGTTAAAGATAGAATAACCACTCGAAACACATTACACGATGATGCATTCCGAAGCTCCTATAGATTTATTAAGCTATTTGAATATACGAATGATAATTTGAGGACTCTCGTTGTGAAAGTTTCTTTTGAATATATGAAATTCAGTCCTGAGACATCCCAATATCATTGTTCCTAACCTCCTATCTAAAGATTGGCTCTAACGTGCTTGATTTGTCACACCATGCTCGTATATATTTTGTTTAGAGTTTATATTATTGAATCATGTGGTTCATGTCGTTTAACGCAAAGCTCTATGAATATTTTCATTTATAATTAAGACCTTATTTATTTGAAGAAATGCCGTGTTGATCAATTTACCAACTAACATTGTCAAAACAAACACAAAAGAAACATTCACATTTGATTCCAAATATGTTTCTGAACATTGACTGATATTCGTAATTATTCTACCCTTTTATGTCCTTTTGTAGGAAGTTTGCGTGTGACCGTGGTAGCCCATATACTAGTGCACTAAGAGCTATGCATCATATAGGTCGATTGTGAAAGAGGATTGTTCCTATCGGCCATCGTAATACACACGTGCTGTTAATAATTGAGAAAATATGACAGTAACATGAGCACACTTATATGGCATCTTCATCATTGGACAAATGATGATATCTATATATTTTATGTGAAAACCAAATATTCATGTTGAGTATTGAAGCAACAAAAGTAATAAAGTAAACATGTATCATCACAATGATAAGATACAAGCAGTTTTTTTCTGAGAGTAGTATTGAATGAGTATATCATAATTGCTTGTGTTGGACTCCTCGAATCCGACGATTCGTTAAAAATTGATTTGAATTGATTAAGAGGACAGTTTTAACATATATTTAAAACCTTGAAATCACTATTCATTTTGATACATAATAAGACACAATTTGCAACAACCTACATGTCAGTGAAACGATTTGAACTTCTCAGTAACACATACACCAAATTTAACAGTTTGACTGTTATGTACAATCTTAATTCAGTACAACAAATATTCAGGGAAATACATTTGTTGAGTTGCTAATCATGTCCGTTTAGATGGTCGCTTATATACTGCCTAAAGACTGGCTAAGATACCACGAATTATACCCACGACAAGCATTTACTAAACTTATGAGGATCATATTATAGATCCAGATCTTTATCTCTATGTATGTCTATTATCACTATATATTGTAATCAATCCTAAAAGTATTCCCCAAAAATTGCTCAAACAAAAATATTCTTCCCTAATTTTGAGTACGTGTTTTTATAATTCGATGGCGTCATGGAAACTAATAAACCTAAATATAAGACGTTTTACACCGAATAATATGAACCTTATTTCTATGAATAATTCCATTGTAAGTTTAACATGTTGCTTAGAATCATAAAATACTCAAAAACATACTAGAAAATATGTATTTACTCAACTAATGACGCTCATATTATGGATCCAGATCTCTATTGATGTTTTTTTTCTTATTCAACAGGTTCGACTAGACAAGGTTGACAAAATAAATAAGCTCTATAAAGACCTATATTGATGACCCCTTTCTGATGTCTAGGGCTCTTATTTGGGTCCGAGGATATGGTTTTGGTTTTTTGCTTGTAATAGAGCAAAATACCGGTGTAGCGTGATATTATTGCCCCCATGATACTATTGCCCCCCGGCAATAGTATCATGGATTTTTGCCGTGATATTCTTGCCCCCGTCATGAGATTA
>LQRL01058374.1:0-20990 GCA_001703475.1 Hydroides elegans
GAAGGTTCCTTTCATTCAGTAAAAAGGCGTTCAGCACGTGGGACTTTATGATTGGCCACGTGGAGACGGCCAAGAACAAGGTGGCCGAGATCACGACTAGTTTCAGGGTGAGTGGGGTGTGGTGTCTATACATTGAAAATATTCCTATAGGACACACAGAGCGTATATTGTGTTATTATGGTATGATTGTTTGTATTATTTAAATGAGGAACAATAAGCCATAATCAACAAACGCAATAGATAATGAGGCCATAGAACCGCGCTCCAATTTATACAAGTACGCCAACATTCCCAAATATACACCTATATGTATAAAATTTCATCCATTTCAAACTGAATCCAGGAATCCCCAAATATATACCTATACATAAAATTTCATTCATTTCACATTTACGCAGGAATCCATATTGGAAGAACAAGAGCGCACACGGCAGGAGAACCGCTACGTACTACTCACTCTTCGTGTTTTGGCCAACATCATGGTGATGCTCGTTCTCGCATCAAGCACCTACGCCATCTATGTAGTGGTTGAGAAGTCGGCCGTTATTGACAGAAAAGTCTTGAGGGGTGAGAAGGTCAGCTGGCTTGAACAGAATCTGGTGAGTCGTTTATATGTGAATTCAGTTTGAAGAGCGTTTTTTTTTTTCAAGAATGAAAGCATGGGACACTACATGAGTATGGCAGCCATTTAGCAAATAAGCAAGTTCTGTGCCATTTCTTATGTATCACAAAGCAGGTTTAACATTTGAAAAATATATTACTATCACTATTAACTAGATAAAATTCATTATACGTAAATATGACCTTTTTCAACCACATTCAAAATACGTCATCACGTTCCCATAAAGGTCAATTCAAACTAGCATTCTTAAAAACCCAGAAATGTGCTTCATATATGACAACTACAAAAATATAGTTCAAACAATAACACAAACGTCCCCTAGGTGGCGGTAGTGACATCCGTGATCACGGCCATCTTCCCGTCGGTGTTCGAGGTCATTGGCATGATGGAGAAGTATCATCCTCGCCTGACGTTGCGATGGCAACTGGCCCGGATCCTCGTGCTCTATCTGCTCAACTTGTATACGCTTGTGGTGGCGCTTTATTGGAAGATCAAGGACAGGGTAAGAGCATGGTTAAATTTACCTTCTTAAACATAGCGTTTTGGTTTTTCCATTGAAATCTTTATCAGAAACTCACAAGTGCTCTATAACTGCGTTTTGAGTTTCACATCAAAAATCAAAATACGACATTGGTCAAAATATGTTGATTCCGGGGGCTGGGAAAAAGGAAATAATCAGACTTAAGTCGAACTGTAAAGGAAATGTTTATCGCGCAAGCACGCCTTGCGTCAAGATTTCTATTTCGGAATCTCGAATTCTTGAACAGGATGATATGCTTGTTATTTTTTTTTTTTTCGTTTAAAGACCGATCTGATCGAGGAACGACTTGCTAACACGTCACAAATCCTCTTATGTCCGAACGTGACGCAAGCGCCCGTCGGCGGTGTCACCATGGCGACCAACGACGGTTGCGTCACTTCCGGGTTGAGCGAGCGCAGTAGCGAAGATGTAATTTGCTGGGAGACTGAACTCGGCCAGGTTTTGTATTTATTATGACAAGTTCATTTTAAAATTGTTTCAATATTTGTCTCTTTATTTTCTGAAGAGTGGATGTGTAAAATATATATGTACGAAAAAATAGTATTTTGATTTTCATCAGTCATTTCATATCTAAAAATAACCGTTTGAAATTATAGGTGCCCAAAGTGTCGTTTGCATTACCCCAGTCACTGGCCCATATATCGATATGTAAACCTTTCATTTAACAGTATATGTTCAAACCGACTATTTAAGACATTTAATACCTTCATACCATATAAGTCAAGTCCCTTCCTCACCAGCCTTAAATATGGTTTATTCCACTGTTTTTAGGAGATGTTCAAACTGACTATGTTCGACCTGGTCATCACGGCTATCACCATCGTCCTCATCGACTTTGTTCGCGGTCTCGCAGTGCGATATTTCAACACGTGCTGTTGTTGGGACCTCGAGAGGAAATTTGTAAGTACAGTTGAAACCACTTTCAATTTTAAGAAACTGAAACGAATAAACGAATACGAATAACCGAATACGAATAAACGAATACGAATGAACGAATGTATACGAATTCACGAATCTATACAAATAAACGGATGTATACGAACAAACCAAAGTATACGAATAAACGAATGTATACGAATAAACGAATACGAAATATTTTGCTTGTGATAGTCAAATTGGATGTTGTTTTAACTGCAGCTATAGATCATTGGTCTAATACACCAATAAGACTTAGAGAGTACAAATTATTTTTATTATTCAATTGCTGCTGCAACACATGTTAACATATCGATAATAAGCTTAACTTGTACTTTTATTTGGGTCTTGAGCATTGAGGGTGCATAATGTAAAGGGTATTTAGAACTGTTGAGGGTAATTCCACGACAATTTACAGTTGTTACATGAACAAAGACAAAATGCTTTAACATTATTGTTTATGTATATATAACATAAAAATGTGTAAATTTTAATGTATGTATATATTTATTTTCATTTTATCTGATTTTCAGCCTGAGTATGGAGAATTCAAGCTGGCTGAAAATATTCTCCACCTCATTAACAATCAGGCCATGGTCTGGTAAGTTCAATATTTTTAATGTCGTTAAAGAGGCTGCATTGTTACCATATTGGTTGCATCAAACGTATTCCGAACGTCTATTTAGATAGTAGAGTTAAATGTTTTTGTTCATGTTTCATTTCATTCCGATGTCGAAGTTGCAGTGTTCATTTTGATATTTGAAATAAAGTAGAATTTTACTCAATGCTACAACTTCCACTTATGCAAATCATGCCATAATTGATGTGTATAATTATGAATAGTTTTATTTTACGGAATCTTTCCAACAAAGTACGACATATTTAGATTCATATTGTTTGTATAAAATACATTTTTCATGCCCAGGTTGGGCACATTCTATGCGCCCGCCCTGCCCGGTCTCAACGTCGTCAAACTACTCGTGATGACATATTCAGATACATACATCATATTAGCATTTCTTCATATTCATTAGCTTTATAATAATACATGTTCATCCCTAGGTTGGGCACATTCTATGCGCCCGCACTGCCCGGTCTCAACGTCGTCAAACTACTCGTGATGCTCTACATGCGCAGCTGGGCGGTGCTCATGTGTAACATCCCACACGAGCGCATCTTCAAGGCGTCACGCTCCAATAATTTCTACTTGGTATATTTGTGTACAATTTTGCCTTCAAATGTTGATGGGGTTCACATTAATAAATAGCCATGGTTTTATAGTATATTATATATAAACAATGAATTTTGCTAAACAATAGTGTACCTTACAGTGAATTAAGGATATCGAGTTAGTTTCACAATAAGTTCGTAGTTGTATCAATAAAACATATATAAATATGTGATCGAAATGATACAAAATAAACCATTATGTTTTTCTTAATTGATTTTTAATTGGTTTTATAGGCGCTGTTACTTCTAATGCTCTTCCTCGTCACCGTGCTCTTCATTTTCCTCACCATTCAGCTGCCGCCCTCACCCGACTGCGGCCCATTCAGGTTTGCGCCTTTTATCTTTCATGTACCATTAGTTTATTCCTTTACGTAAGTATATGTTTATATATCGCAAGGATGCCCTTATTTATTCCATATCATGTATCTTTATTTATGTAAGGACTCCGTATCCATAAGTCTTATAATGAAAAGTTAGATTCATATCATGATATTTTGTCTCCTTGGTTTTTGCATTCAAATAATCTATGAAATATCAATTTGGTTTATTTAGAGTTTTGATCAATACGTATTATGTTATGCATTAAATTATACGCTTTGCCTTAGTGACTACGAGCGCGCCTACCACGTGTTGACCGAGTGGATGGACGAAACCTTTCCTCCTTGGCTCAACTCGGTCTTCGACTACATCGCGTCGCCCGGGGTCATTCTACCACTCTTTCTGCTTCTCATGTAAACACTTACTTAAAATTGTTTTGTATATCATGCAGTCTAGTTAATAACAGATATCCAAGTGTATCCAATTCGAGAAAATGTCATTAATATTGCAAAATTACAGAAACAGATGCCATCTTTGATTAAAAATAATAATGTGTTAATAATTTGTTGTCATTGCAAATGCATTGATATAATAAATATGTACGTTTTGCAGCCTTTCCATTTTCTATTTGATGTCTCTAACGAGTTCCTTGAAAGAAGCGAATAAAGACTTACGCAAGCAGCTTGTTCATGTGAGACAATTTTTAAATAAAATTAGACTTTTTTTAATATGTTTATATAGTTATTAAATGTTGATGCAATGTAAAGTGAAAGTTTGTTCTCAACACGTCCGTTACGAGCTATATACACCTTTATTACCAGAAATTTTAAGCAAGTGATAAAATATTTATTAAAAGCTTCAGTTATTAAAACTTATTAACTACATGTATGCGTTTTCCAGGAAAGAACTGATGAAATAAGAGGAAAAGGTGATTCTCAGGATGCGCAAGGTAGACATTTTTTTGTGTGTTTTATTATTTTTCTTTTAATTGAATTATTTGTATTTTTTTATAAATGAACTAATGACAACTTCTCGCCATCTCCCATACATATTCATGTATAGGGAACATATAGAATACATATTTACAAAATGACATACAATTTGAAAAATGTATTATTCATAACACAAACACTAACGGTTATATTATCCAAGCATCTAAAAACATTAGTGTATGTGACCATAGATTCCACCAAAACCAACGGCGTCACCACCGTTTCTGCTGCGTCACCCGATGACGCAATGACGTCAGCTGCAAAACTTGCGTCAATGACGTCAGTCGTGTCCGCAATGCAGCTGACCAATCGCGCCTTCCGACACAAAACGCCGAATGAGAACCAAGCTAGCGCGATCACAAGCGAATCACAAGGGAATGGAAGCAAACTGGAGACGGGTATGACTAAGCCGCAGAAGGATGATTCGGGACAAACGGAAAAGACGACACCGCCATCGACAGGAAAATCATTCGCCAAACTCAGGGGACTCGTCAGATTTGCAAAGTGGACGTCCAAGAAGAGTTCACCATCCGCGGGTAAGATTCGATTTTATTGTTTATATGCTACTGTTCTTTGCAAAAAATAACTAGAGAATGCGAATATAAAAGTGTAAAAAAAAATAATAACGTAAAATACGTTAGTTTATGTGTTGGCATGTTTTTACGTTCGCAGGAATAAATATGTCCGAATCATTTTTTGATTACAGATTCTAAATCAACATAACACCTAGTATATAAAGAACACGTTAATCATCGTTATCCTTTATTTTTATATTAATTATATTGAAGATGTCCTCACCATAAAAAAAGATAAAACATTATCATCATATCTATTTTTTTAGAAACAAATACCACTGCAACTGACATCGAATCTTCATGCGCTGTACATACTGAGCAGACATCATAATCTTTAGCTTAAGAATCAATTATGCAATAGCAAGTTCAAATAAACTGCAAACGTTATTATAAGCATGATGTTTATTGGTTTACGATAATACCGTTTTAACCTGTTGAAATTTAATTCATCAACACAATATACTTGTTTATTCTTAATTGGATTTTCTTCCATATATGGTCAATTTAAGTATACCATTAATAAGTGATTGTAATTAACAATATTTTGTTAATTGTTAGAGTGGTTCTAGTCAATACCTATCAATGTAAAATCATCTTGTGTGTCACTGTTTTTTTTTTCACTTAGAAACATGACTTATTTTAAACGTACATGTAATTGTGTAGTCCAAATCAATATAAATGCACAATCGATACAATATACATGTATTCCATATAAAGAAACCCACTGTATTTATTTCAAAATGTCATCTAAGTATCCAGTGATTTCTTCAAACAAACTTGAGAATGTTCCCATGTTGCTGTGTGCCCACCGGGTGCACGCGCCGCACCTTGGCCGAAGCGCCACTTGCACCGGAGCCCGCGCCATGTTTGCGCCTTAGGTCCCGCTCCTCTTCGGCTAGTTGCCTCGCTGCGTCCAGGGGTGAGCGCGACCCTGGTGATTTGCCACAGGTCGCTTTGGCCTTGTAAAATTAGAAAGTCAATGTTGAGATGTTTGGGCATGAATTGGTATGATTAAAATATTACTTTAGCACATTTATAAATGTCATTGGCTTTCGAGCACACACTTTAAGACACATTAAGGGAGCAAAAAAGTAAACATGTACATAAGGTGTACGAAAAAAGGAAAAGTGCGAGTTTACCTTTAGCTTGTAGCACATGAGAACGGCCATATCAATCACGAGTTCAACAAATTCAAAAACGGTCATGATCGACCATCCTAGCCATAACCCGAGAACTCCTCCGATGTCAGAAGCGAACTGTCCAGTCTAAAAAAATGGTACAATTTACGTAGCAATATTTCCTTTGGTATCCATTATTACACATAACTCTCTTGAATAATTGTTTTGTTTAATCTTAACTTAATCTTACTCTTTGAATAGTCCTTCCAAACATTCCAATTTAAACGATGATCTTACCGTATAAGAGGCGCGTCCATTGATGAACTCGTAGTTTGCACTTCTATTTTGTAAAGTAAGATTCGAAATGAGTCTTTTTTCATCTTAACAAAAGGCCCCGTCTTCACTCTGTGATGAAACACGTCTTTTAGCAAGCATGGAAAATTACTTAACATACTTTAAAAGATGATCTTACCGTATAAGAGGCGCGTTCATTGATGAATTCGTAGTTGAATTCCTCATAGAATACCTCCAGTTTGAGCAGATTGCGCTTGTACTTGTCGGGATCGGAGGCGTTCGAGACAAGGGCGTCGATCACGCCGTCGTACTCAGCAAGCAGGCTCTCCTGAGGACAAAGTCATATATGTGGTTATATCACACATGTGGTTATATGTGTGGTTATATATGTCGATCACGCCGTCGTTCTCGGCCAAAAGGCTCTCCTGAGGACCATATATGCGATTATGTGTCGCGCGCATTTCTAACTTCTCGTGGCAAACCCTAAACGCTAAACGTGCAAACGCTAAAAGTTTCACGGTAAACGTCAAACGCTTAATACTAAAAGCACATATAAAGGACATCATTGTGAGCGGTTATCTCAACCTCTAATATGCCCTTCATCAAACACTAAACGTCAAACGTTATATTCTGATCTTGCAAACCATTAAACGTTAAACGCTAAACGTTAAAGAAATCGAGAAGTTAGGTCCGCGCGCCACTGTATGTCGACCAAGCCATCGTACTCGGCAAAAAGGCTTAAATGTTAGGCCAAACATAACAATGCATACAAATGAACAGGGCGCGCAGTTATAAGTTCTCATTCTTTCTAGCGTGTTTGCGTTTGCGTTTATACGTTTATCGTTTATCCTAAATGTGTTCAAAATTGAGCGCCCAAGAGTTTTGTACATTAATGTGGTTACTAATATGTGTCTATCATTTATGCGTTTACCATTTACCGTTCATCATCTTTGTGCTTATCATATATGCGTTTGCAATGAGAGGTTAGAAACGCACCCGACTGTACATGTATGTATGTGTTCGTATAGACTATGGCTAAAAATGTCACGTGATAAACCACGAACCTCATAGACGTCGGATGGCCACTGTACCGAGGAAATCTCAGGGCTGAATGACTTTGCATTGCAGGGCAAGACACACTCACTGCACTCGATAAGGGCGTTGTTGAAATGGTTGCTCGTGTTGTACTTGCAGTCATCTGAAATATAACAGAAATCATAATATTTAGTTTGATTTTATATTAACAAAGAGTCGATTTTTAACGAATTACTAAACTAAATTTGTTCTACAGAACAAAGACTTAAAATGAGTCAATACACTTTTATTCAGTAGCAAGCCTCCGTTGATGTTTTTTATGTTATCACTTGCTATGTTCTTGCTAATAAACCAAACGATTCATATAAACGTCATGAAAGAATTCATTAAACTGTTCCTATAAATCAAGCATAGCTTATATATTATACAAATTAAGCTAATTCAAGAGCATGATTAAGTCAGTATTTAAATAAACATGGCTTAACAGTGTATATAAACTATATACTAAATGTAAAATATTATTAATACATGTGATAGCACCTTGTTATAAAAAATTAATTTATATACCAAAAACAAACACAAAACAAAACACATTAAAAGAAAATCGAATTGTGGAATTAAATGAGGTATATTCACCCTGTGTGACGATCTGTGAATCGCAGACCGGAAACACGCGGTCACCCAAGGCCTCGCCATAGAGCGGAAGTTGTGGATCACCGCAGCCACAAGTCTGCACCAGGGTGCGCTGGAAACACGTCTTGTAGCAAGCCTAGAAAGTTATATAAGAAAATTACTTATTGTCAAAAAGAGAGGTTATATTACTCTGGAAACACGTCTTGTAGCAAGCCTGGAAAATTATATAGGCAGTTTATTTTGTTTAAATAACAATTTTATTATCTGCAATCTTTTCGTTTACGCTGGAAGCACGTCTTGTAGCAAGCCTGGACAAATTATATAGGCAGGTGACTTATTGTCAATAAGAGAGGTTATAATACTCAATATGTTTTCATTAGGGTGTGATAAGATCGAGGGGAATAGATTTTTTTTAGATATTTGATAATGGAGATGCATATGATTATGTAGTAGCTTAAAGCTTATCTTAACACTCTGTTTTGAAAAAAAAAATTAATAAAAGAATATGTTTTCAACGTATCTATATATGAAAAATATGCCGATTTGGAGGACCATCCCGCGTTGGTTACCCTTTCGGTTTTAAGATTTTTGTTTAAAAGCAGTGGCTTCCCCAGCCAGACTTGAATCCCTAACATTCGGCCCTTATATGAACTGGAGTTAAGGTTTATCCGGATTATCGCCTGAAACCCTTTTTATCAGTCAATAAACGGGAAGATGCGATTTATACAACCCATTATCATAGTTTGTAACATGAATTTCTAACATCATCTGTATTGCTTATCCAAGCGCATTTTAAACAATAATTCGCACTTACAGTTGACGAATATCCTACGTTGTAATGTTCTTCGAAAACGTTGCGGGTGACGTTCTTGCTTCCCGAGTCCACCTCGGTACAATTGCCGTACTGGTCTCCAAGGCGGTTTACTGTGAGCTAAAAGATTAAAAACAATCAAGAATGAAAACCGACGATAAGTATTCAATTATTATGCTAAAGCAACCGGTCAGCCAATTTCCTTTTAAATTGTAGCAATATTAAAAAGAAATTTCGTCAAATCAATACCTTTGATGATAGATAAATTATAATTAATTCATCGTTCAATTACTATTTTCTTGACGTCTCGCTGTGATTAAAAATGAAATCCACTTGCTGGTGACCGTAGCATCATTATTGTAGCATTTTATATCACCCTATAAAGCTCTGTTCAGAATGAAATTTTCGCCGTTAAATTTTCGCGCTAAAATATTAAAATCTTGAAAATATTATACGTAAATGATTGTTTTATAATGCTTTTTTTATATGAACCAATGTTATGTTGTTAATCATGTGTGAAAGTTTGGTTGCATTACAAGTAATGGTTGCATAGATATTGCATACTTTGTAAAAATCGCCGCGACTTTTACTTAAAGTTCAATATCAAAGCAACCATTAGAAATAATGCAACCAAACTTTCACACATGATAAAAAACATATTAATGTTTCATGTAGTGATAAACAAACAGTTCAAAACAATCGTTTAGATATGGTATTTTGAAATTGTAAATATTAAGGCGCGAAAATTTAACGGCGAAAAGTTCATTCTGTATGGAGCTTTATGCATTAGACAGGAACCAAAACCAAAGTTCGCAATTCCTAATGCCATCCGTTTTGCGCAAAAGGATTGATAGAGTTAGTCGATATAACAAAATGCGAATACGAAAACAAATATCATAGTCATTCTTATCCCGCCTAATTTTATTACTCAAGAAAAACATCCCATATAATCGAGGAGTATATAATATTGTTCAAATCCATTACCTGTCTAATACCAATGGATGTGAGTAGGCCGGGCGCCGCGACAATGCCCTCGTCTTGCGGGAAGGGCATGCGGTCTTGCGGGTGAATGAGTACCCGCACACCCGCCGCATCTGTGAGTTCGGGTAGATACTCGTCCTGGTTGATATTCAGCACCATGTTCAGTCCTGTTTCAGAGGGGTTGAAATATAGGCGATATTGTTTTATATAAGGGCCTGTTCATACAGGAAGTGACAAGGCGCGGCAAGCGGCAATATACATGTATGTTCTTTATATGCTTCTGTCGCTAGTCATATAGAGAGCCTATAAGTAAATATTGCCGCTGGCCGCACTTTGTCGCCGTCCGTGTGAATCGGCCTTAAGGGTTCGTTCATCGGCCTACAGGCGTACATTTTGACAACCGCTGCTTAATTGTTATAAAATATAGTGCATTGATTCGCCTAGGTATACTCTATTTATACCATTTTCACTGCGCGGCGCGTCAGATATCCCTATGGCGGAGAATCACATTAATCACGTGGCCGAATTGGCCGAATAACATGCATCATAACGATGCGCTATTTCTTAATGGCATAATTTATTATTATCGGTGTTTTTATCCTGTTCAACTTGAACATACACAGCGCCTAATGGCAAAATGTAAGAATAACGCGAACTCTGTTTTATTTACTCCATAACTAAAGAATACCATATCGACGACCGGTCTTGAGCGACGTCTTCACGGTGGCATTATCCCATCCCGAGTTGAATACGTAGCAGTTTCCCAAAATGGTGTTATAATAATGCACAAATTGTCTGAAATCAATAGAGCAACAGCTATGTTAGTTATATAAGTATTTTATCTCATTAAGTCAACTTTAATATGCTACGACGTTCGAGTAAGAACAGCATGAAGTTCTCAAACACGATCAAATACATGTATAATCAAACCAATTCATCAATGAAATGAATCATACCAAATCGAATGGTGGCCACATTTATAGGGTGAGTATATACCAAGCATGTCTGCGTAAAATATTTCATTTTTGTAATATATTTCATAATAACGAATTGTGTTCTACCGTCTGATAAATACCATGCCAGCCCTTTTATTGTACACCATGTATATACTGTTACAAATGTATAAAAGCATACATAAAAAGACAATAAAAGAAGGAAACAGCATTGACAAGCTTGACACTTACTGGTAATAGCATCGATACCCCGCATACTGGCAATGCAGGATGAGTTCGCTCGCCTGGTGCCCGATCCCGCGCTGCCAGGTCCCATTCAGCGCCGCTAACAGCTCGGCTAGTTTTTCTTCGCGAAGAAATGAGAGGCGAGGGTAGGTGCGTTCTGCATACTGACTGCCCGCCACACTGTCGCCCTCCTGTATGTCGGCATCTGGGGGAACATATATTGAATTCAGGGGGCGCGGATCCAGAGTATTTTGAACCGGGAGTGCCAAAAAGAATATATAAAAGACCCGATATTTCGTTGGTATACAGGGTCAAATGGGGGTACCCACCACTCGCACCCTTATGTAGATCAGCGTCTGGAGGAGGCGAAAATAATTTAGGGATCAAAGGGTGCATAAATTGATAAAGAGACAATGAAAGGGTCATATGAATGCTGATCAAAATCATATGCATGGCAAGAATATTGGGTCGACGTACTTAATTGTGAGCAAAGTGTGAAGGAACAAAAAGGCTAAGAAAAAATTAAACCTATAACATTTATTAAGAAAAAACGCAGCATAACGATAAGCATACATGTACTATAAATTTTAGTCTACTAAAGTTTTTCCTTGTTTGTCATTTGTATTTGCCCTCAATCTTGCTTTTCCAAATATCAACAACCTCCCTTTCGAAGTTTCTTATATCCATTCAAATCGGAGTAAACCACTTTAAAATTCATCCATATACGAAACCCGGCTCCAATCTACGCAGTTAGCAGAATGATTCATAGACTACGGCTGCAGGTGTAGTGACAAATGGCCCCTCTAGTGAGGAACTTGTCACTTGGGCCACTGGTGCTTAGGAAATGTAACGGATATGCTTGACTGCATATGGCTTTTGTGGGGACCATGAAGCAACACTGATTGGAGGCCATTCATTTACCTGTTGTGGGGCCTCAGTGGATGTTTAAATACTGAATTGATGATTATGTCGCGACTTCGCCGACTCATAAATTGAACAAACTTACGGATTTTAAACAGCATTGGTTCCTTTTTTACTTGTTAAGATAATGGTGTTGCATTATTCAAGTTTTAATATTTAAAGATCATTTCGAAAAAAACAGTGTTATATGGAATATGCCTAGTTTTTAAGGTATATAAATTAACCGAGATTATACACATATTTCTTATTTCAATAAAGATTAGTACAACTTAAAAGGAACTTATTTACTCTTGCATTCAATTTTAAATGCCTTATTTTTCTAAGAATGAATCATGTTAACTGCATATATATTGAAAGCATAGATCCAGAAAAAATAAAAGGAGGTCGGAGCCCCAACATAGAAATATCTAACCGAGGGCGCCATATTTTTTAAGTAATAATATTATAACACCAGGCGCGTATGCCTCTTAATCGGTGCTTGCATTATGTATGAACCCAATCATGACCCTGTAATATCACGCTTTTCATCATAAACAGCATTTTGGTGTGATTAAGTACATTCTAAGATCGAGCTCATCTAACACTGAATAATTCTGTAAATATTATTTTCAAATAAATATGCTCACACATGTCGCCATAGATGAGGTTTCGTATTTCTGGAACCGTTACGACCATGGAGGCTTTCACTGGGTTCATATTGCAAATGCTGACTGCTGGAAATGCGAGCTCTCTTTGATGCTGAAAGATATGAAGAGCACTTCACGAGCTGTTCCCCAAAAAAGGTGTTCCCCACCTATATTCCAGCTGGCTTGGAAATTTTAAGAAAATCGTTTCTAGCCTGGAGATTTGTGCAGTTTGAGGAACACCTTTTTTTTATCATTACCTAATTTTCTTAATAAATAGTGCGAATAATTATTTCGAAAATGATTAAACATGCATGCAATTGTTAAATAAACGGTAATTTTCAAGAAATTAGGGGTTGGTTTATTTTTACCTTTTGTTAAAACGTAGAAAATCATTATAAGGAAGAAAACAATGTATTTAAAAAATGTGAAAAACATATTTAATATATATCTCACTGCTACATTATTCTTTCGTTAGAATGCTTCTGTATATATAATTTTGTAAATCTTATTGAAAAAAAATAATAATAATAATTTCTGTAGCTTTCTACCTGCATCTGAATGATGATATCGACCTTGAACTTCAAGTAGTTGGTGATGATGAGAACGAGGTTGCCGATGAGACAGGCCACCATGAGCAGTGTGATAACGCTCCAAACCGCTTTCTTTACAACGCCTTATATAATCAAACAGAAACATATGAAGGACTGAAGAATATGAAGAATTGTATTTAAAAGTACAGACACGCGCTTGTGAAAATTGTCTGCGACACAGAGATATTCAAAGAAAATATAGCGAATCCTGCGATATTGCGATCGCAGGGTTAACTATATTTTCTTTGAATATCGCTGTGCCGCAGAAAAAAATCACAAGCGCGTTTCCGTACCTTAAATCGGTTTCATATTTTCTGCCAAAGTTTTTTTCCTATTAAGTGTCACGTGAAAACGTGTCCATATGGCATATACCTGATTGCGAAATAATTGTCATTTCAAATTTCAACATTTTCAAATTTAGTTTCATTTTAATGTAAAGCTACCCTTCTAAATTAAATCAAACATTTGATTAATTACAGTGACGAGCGTTTCTAACATAATAGCCAGCGCTTGAAAAAAATCAACGCATAAAGATAACGGCTTGCGCTTGCGAAAATATAGTAAATCCAGCGATAATGGTTTGACTATATTGTCTATGAAATTTGCATCGATCGCGTGAATTTACCATCATCTGTATATGCTGAACGCATAAGCCGTAAGTTCAAAAACTAAAAACGATAAACGTATACACGAAAAAACGCAACAAAAAACGCTAATAGCATTAATATGTCATTGCATACGCCACTATACCTCTGGCGTTATCAACATGCGGTATGCCATGCGACGTAGTATGTGCCACGAGGCCCTGAACAAGTGCCAACGGTGGCAAGTGCTCGGGTCGCAAGTGGCTGTGGTCGTCGAGCGTATGGAACTCGTAGCGAAATGGCCGACAGCAGCGAGTGTCGCCGCCGCGTCGCGCGCTGATCGTCGAGTGGCGTCGGTCCTGGCGCATAGCTATTTATTACTTAGACGTCTTGGACCTACAAATGGTCATAAGAATTTATTTAAGGTTTTTTAGCAAATATACAATTTCATTATGAAATAATAAATTTCAATATAAGCGCGATGATGGTCGCTTAACGTCTGTCCTGGCGCATGGTGGCATATAGGATGACGTTTATGTAAAGGATCACAAACTGGACAGAAGAAAAAAATGATTAGTGGAGTTTGCTTAGCTTTGTTTGGATAATAGACCATTTTGAAATTAAAAGTAAAACAACTTGATACAGTTAGTTTTGAAAAAAAGCCTAGCGCTGACTTTACTAACGATTTAATTAAAGATGTGCTTATATGAGATATACATTATTCTTACATTTGTTTGTTTGTATATATTTATATTTCTATTCTTAAAGTGTTGATATTAACATACTATTTAAAGAGTTTTATTTTAATTTTTATAGATATAGCATGACACTTTAATTCCAACCAGCACAAACATATATCATTCTTATTTATTGAACCATAACTATTAACACGCTTTCTCACCTTTCAAAACTTAATATAATTCGTATAACGTACTATATAAATTAATTAAATATATATGTTGTTCTTCCTTTGCTTGAATATCCATTAAATAATTGCAAGAGAATCTTATAAAATATCAAAAAAGTAAATATCCTTTCTTAACGTGAAATTTGCACCTAAAGCTAATAAAATGTATTCCGGGCCAATGATGAAAATGAAAATAAAAAAAAAACACTTCCGGAGCGCAGCCAGTTTGTTTCTCCAAAAATGTGCTCTTTCTAAAAATGATCCATCTACAAACTTTCTAAATTATCCTCTAGTTTTAAAAAAAAGACTTTTTCATGTTTTTTTTTTTTTTAATTTAACAAGTAATGGTACTGTCAGCAGCGCTTTGCATCTGCATCTGCGGAAATTTAAAATGATATAAGATATAGTGATCTGCGGAATTTAACAATGATTTAAGATATAGTAATCGCGGCGGAATCAATTCCTACATGTATATCATTTACCCATTCAAATTCCGCAAACGCACAGTCAAAAAGCCGCTGACGCCACAAAATTTGGACAATCAACTTTTTTTATTTGTATATACATGTATACAATTAGCCAATAATTGAAATTAAAGTAAAAAAAAAATAGAAAAACATTTCCTTTCGTAATATAACCTGTTTAATTCAATACCCAATTAGAGTAATGCTCAAATTGAAACGTTTACAAAATCAGGTCATGGGGTGTCCTTGATTTGGGCTCAAGCCCTCTCTCTTTCTCTCTGGATCGTGATTCTGGCTCCTCAATCACCCTGTCCCTCGTTAATGGTTGGCAGCTAGGGCAGCGGCCATAAAAGAGCCAATAGATTTCACATCACGAAGCTTGTCATGGCGCTGAAAGGTGGTGCAAAAGCCATTGATATTCTTGTTTATTGGGTGTGATTTAATGGTGGCCGCCACCGCCGCGATAAAACATAAACGTGCATTGAGGCCGAGAGAACAGTTAGATTGCAATCAGTGTGGATGATAATATGTTTGTCTGCATAGCATTCTTTGGAACGGGTCGAAAGAAATTAAAGCAAATCAGTAATAAGTTAATTAATCAATGAATTGACGAATAATTAGATTGAGACTGTGTCGTTTTCAAAAGCAAAAAAACAGGAGCAGAAAAGGAGGAAGAAGGCAAAAGCAATAAAACTATAAAACAAAAAAGGAAGTGGGAAAAGGATAAGCGAATACGCCAGAGGAAACATTTCAAAAACAATATCAAATCTGAATATAAATCAGAATAGTGATTTACTTTAGTATTTTGTGTTGAATTATGTTCAGTAGAATGTCATGTGCACGTGCATTTCTCAACCCGAACCCAAAACATAAATAAAACAACTTTTTACAATTAACGATATTTTATTTGAAATAAGTTTATACTGCAAAAACTTACTGAGCTGAATATACTGATCTTACCACTCGGCAATGCGAGTTCATATTCATTAATTTTTACGCCACCAATGTCATATTGAGACGTCCAATTTATATTTCATTTACAAACTTATTTAGGTTGAGTTTTTTAAACTATGTTATAGTTTCTATAATTATTTTATTTTCGTTGTCAAAAGCTGTAGAGTTTTAATCATATTGTGTAAATATGTCCGGAATGATTATAAGATCATACATTTATGTCGTACTTTATCTGAAATCCAGGACATTCGATATAGTAAATAGCATATATTTTTCTTTCAAATAACAAAATAAAACCATAGTTTAGATGTGCGAACGCAACTTCACTGACTTTCAGCATAAAATGATTGCGTGAAAGGATTGGTCCCTAAATACCATACAAATATGTAGTCTTGACCAGTCTAAAATCGACAAGTTATTCTCTTGATATATCCTAAATGTACTACGCACTGAAAGTAAATGTAGCACAAAAATATTTACTCTTGTTCTTGCTGTTATCATATTTTTCATCTTTTAAGCATTTGAGTTGCGAATTATGGAATCTTGAATCGGCAATTATTGAATAGGCCTATACCTACCTCTTTCTATCATACTCGTTTTTTTTTCTTTGAAAAAAAAAGCGATTGCTTACATATTTTGTTCAAATAAAGCTGCTTAGAAATAACATTTCTTTTAACGACAACGTTTTATACTGAACTGTCAATTACATTCAATAATATTCAATAGACATCTGAGCCCAATAAACATCTGAACGTTAACTGGGAGCTATGAAAAATGCATACTGAACCCAAATTAGTCGATATATAATCAAAAAGAGGTTTTTTATACGTGTTATGCAACAAAGAATGTGAGACAGTTTAAAATGCATATCCTGTTCCGAAAGAAATAAAAATCCATCTATTTATTGAGAGTGATGAATTTTAAGTCAAGTATGGTAGTCATGTAGTTATACTGCATAAATAGTTATTAAAATTACCTATATACGTTTTGTCATAGTTATTTTGCGTAGTATGCAGTCATGTGTGTTGTAAAGTATTTCGTCGTGGAACCTCTTTTCTCGAGGATGTAATTGTTGCATCATTAAAGTAGCATCATTCTATATTCTTGTATAAGTTCGTGGTCAAGTATTGTCTTCGTGCATTTTTCCTTAGGTAATTTTGACTTTTTGCGACGCCACGTTTAACTGTTTTATTAAAACATCACTAGATATTATTTATAATATTATTGTTATTAATGGTTATTCCTTCGTCAGGCATAATTATAAACAAAGTGTTTTAAAAATCAAATTTCTTAAAATAATACATATTACATTTCAACTTAATCAAAGAAACATCTCAATTAAGGCACAAATACAATTTCACATTATGTCAGGAGACACTTCGAACCAACTTTAAAACGTAATTTATACACGTTTCTATGGGAGTTTACCATGTGATAACCAGCTTATGTAACTCCCTGACACTATTCACATCATTGTATTTGGTTAGCAAATCATATTGTGGGTTTCGCATATATCAATCTAAACAGTAATTCTACTGTCTATCAACGTATCGTCAATTTTTTTAGTCAAACATAAAAAAAGGGTCAGCTTCTTTTGGAAAAATTTATGCGATTGCTAATCCAGATATAAATCATATACGTCAAAATGGGGTTAAACTTATAGTTTTGTCATTATTTGGTAGTTCTTGCCCCTAATCTAATCAGACAATGCCTATCTTTTTCAAGTTTCAATCGTTGTCTATTTGGGGACACATTCACTTCATTTTTGTATCAATTGATTTATTTGTCGTAGTTGTACTTCCTTAAGATATTTTTGTGATATGTTGTCAATTTATTCTTCTCGACGCACCCTAAAGTAGTTGATACTTGAAAACTCGAAATCGATTCCAAGGTTCTAATGTGACATATATGGCATTTTCCAATTTATCATCAATAAAAGATAGGCTTCTGGAATCGACAAAATTAGAAATGCTATGTGCGAATGTACGAATAAAAGGGTTTGTGAACTTTAAAAGTAGCACACACTTGGAAGAGCCTCTTTTCTTGCTGGCAACGTTTTACTGTAAAGTGATTTTAGCCATTTTAGTGATTTTCGGCAAAAAATGCACTTTTAATTTAGGGAACCATATAGAACCGTTTAAGGTGTATATGAATACTTTTTCAATCGAAAAAGAGTAATATCGAACTTACTTAAAGACATTATTCGTTTGGTACTCCAGCATATTTTGTGGAACAAATAAGTATTCAAGATTAAGCAATTAAGGCTTGCAGTACTCTAAAAATCAGCCAAATATATACTTGTTTATACTTGCTTAGGATGAACTAACATCGCCTTTCTAAAAGTAAAATAATGATCAAATTTAATAGAAATAACGTATAAGGAGCTTTTCAAATACTTTAATTTGTCTATACTCTCGAAACTATTTCTAGCAAATCATGATAATGGAAAATTCAAATATTGAATATAGCCAAATTATCGATGAAATATTATAAATATATAACAAATTTATTGAAAAGCAAGACATTGTCATCGATTTCCAAAAATATATAATGAAGCTATGATCTGCTAAGAAACAGCTCATGATGAGGAACAGCTCGTCAAGTAAAGTTCATTCTCCGTATTTACCAACAATTGCATGTATCAAAATTATGCGAATATCCTATTCTATGACGTAACAACTTGTCGCTAAATGTCAACAAACAGGGATATCAGCTATAAAAACACATTTTGCGACCATGAGAAAGCATTTTTAGATAAATATTATGCATGGAATTATTTGTCAAATATAAAACCACCTTCTGGTACAGAAAATTATATATATAGATTTTGTGTATGCTGGTATAGTCACATTTTTCATTACCAGTATCCAAATTCCTGAACGAGTCGTATTTTCTTACGAGACCACTTGCCAAATATTTCCTAGAGAGAAAGCTGTGTTATATATCTACATGATATCTAGATATTGACAGTTTTAACCGATATGATTTCCGATCATAAAATTTAAATCCTGACAGATGAAATACCGACTAACGTTGAGCGATAACGAAGAAACATTCCGTTACGAGCAGCGTTGAAATATTTCAATAGGACAAATGCGTTTGTAAAAATGAGGGACCATCCAATCATTCGAAACCAAAGTATTAATGCAAATTGAGATAACAGTCTATTGTTATAGGTGTACAACTCTCTTTTGTGAATAGGGTTGGACGGCTAGATTAACTGAAGGTTCTTTTTCCTTCAGCTCTATGAGTGACTACTTAACCTCGGCTCCCTGGCAAATCTGTGTTTCCCCTTCTGGTCAAACATCGACTTTTAAACAGACTTTCCCAACCGGCCTACGTCACCCCATAGTTACGTCCCCAAATAAAACGGGATGCAATGAGGATGATTCTTCCAGACCAACCTACGTCACACCATAGTTACGTCCCCCAAACTAATCGCAATGCAAGCAATGTGATTGGTCGAAGAATGTTACTTCCTAGAAACTACCCCAAAAATTGAATAATAGATAGCTCGTGATTAATCTATCTTGAAGGTGACGGACATAGGTCCCGAAGAATTGGACGAGGCATTTTACTCCTTACATTCCCTCAAACAAATAAATAGGTGATGATTGAATTTCACATTTCTATTTTTTGAATGGTACATAGTATTTTTTATAAGACGAGTACATCATAATAGAGTTTTGTAAGCTCGCATGACTGATATCCTCTGTCTGTCCGTCTGTCATCGCTTTCTTGTACGGGTCAGAACTTTTGAACGGAAGGTCATAGAGACTTGGTTGTAGGTTTAAATAAAAGATCATGGCATGTCAATGTGCCTTTTGACAATTTCGGCCCAAATCGGCCACTTGAGATGGCCGAATTCGGCCAAAATGTCTTAAAACAGGGGATTCCGATATATGAGCGTGTACGGGCTAGACCTATTGAATGGAGTGTTAAAGAGACTTGGTTATAGGCTTAAATGAAAGGTCTCGTCGTGTAGATGTTCCTTTTGGCTATTTCGGCCAAAATCGGCCACCGGAAGTTGGCCGAATTTGTCCGAAATGTCCAAAAACTACGGTTTTTCGAAATATGAGCTTGTACGGGCAAGAACTTTTGAACAGTTTACTGAAGGTCATAAAAACGTAGCTATAGGCTCAAATCAAAGATTTTGATGTGTAAATGTCCCTTCTGACAGTTTCGTCCACCGGAAAAATGACTGAATTTGGCCAAAATACCAAAAGTTTTTTTACGAAACATCATAATATACGAAATATTCAATACCTCCTTCGGTTTGGGCCTTTTCGTTTTTCACAAATACTTCCTTGTCTATCTATGTTTCTTGTATAGATAAATTATATGTACCATTTCTTATAAATAATGTTGTTTTTGATGTAATGTTATAGATTTTTATGACGCATCAACACATTTCTTTGATTACGAACATTCGTCGAGGTACTCGTACGAACAAGTACACGTTTACACTGAACATTCAATCATAACCCGGAATGGCGGCTCCCGCTGCTGAGTCCATGGACTGTGATGGTATGTCTGGCAATGTACCCACAACCACATCTGCCCAGTCCATGATGGGTCCACCGGCGTCCAACGTCTTACCGCACACTGACCCTCGCGTCTTACAACAGCAGCTTCACATGCAGCAGCAACTACATCACCAGCAATTACACCAGCAGCAGCTCATGCAACAACAGTATCAGA
>LQRL01058391.1:20397-37945 GCA_001703475.1 Hydroides elegans
GAAACACAACGCAAAAAAAAATAAACCCAACGCAAAATAATTAACGCAACACAAAAAATAAACCCAACGCAAAACAAGAAACACAACACAAAAAAAATAAACGCAACACAAAAAAATTAACCCAACTCAAAAACTGAAACACAACAAAAAAGTACATGACGTCATCAAATATTGTGTACAAAATATTTGAACCACGTGACACACATGTTTACATGCTTCCTTTTAACTAAGAAGATAATATTACTCGGGAAGATTTTTCTTACATTCTAAGGTTAGTAATTCATTATTAGTTATCCTGAATGTGTTCTTTCAAGAAAAGTGATGTGCGTTTACAGTATTTGGTGTTTAAGTTAACGTTTAAAATAAAATAAATCGAAATATTCTTTGACATTTGAGTACATAAATTTTCAAGTGGTTTATTTCATCACATATTTCATTCAAGCGCATATCAAAGGTCTTGCTAAGTCTGTAAACATATGTTTTTGATGTATGAATGATACGGCATGGACAAAAAACATTGAACTTAAACAAGAATAAGCTTAAGTAATTGTCCTTTAACTATCAAAACGTCAAACCAAGAAAATAAACACAAAAAACACAACGCAAAATAATAAACCAAACACAAAAAAAAAACGCACGAGAAAAAATAAACCCAACGCAAAATAATTAACCCAACACAAAAAAATAAACTCAACGCAAAAAAATAAACGCAACACAAAAAAATAAACCTACCGCAAAATAATTAACGCAACACAAGAAAATAAACACAACGCAAAATAATAAACACAACACAAAAAAAAAACACAACACAAAAAAAAATAAACCCAACGCAAAATAATTAACGCAACACAAAAGAATAAACCCAACGCAAAAAAAGAAACACAACACAAAAAAATAAACTCAACGCAAAATAATTAACACAACACAAAATAATAAACCCAACACAAAAAAAGAAACACAACGCAAAAAAATAAACCCAACGCAAAATAATTAACGCAACACAAAATAATAAACACAAAATAATAAACCCTACACCAAAAAAGTAACCCAACACAAAAAAAGAAACACAACGCAAAAAAATAAACCCAACGAAAAATAATTAACGCAACACAAAATAATAAACACAAAATAATAAACCCAACACCAAAAAAGAAACCCAACACAAAAAAAAGACATTACAAAAAAAATTAACCCAACGCAAAATAATTAACGCAACACAAAAAAAATAAACCCAACGCAAAACAAGAAACACAACATTAAATAATTAATCCAACACAAAATAATAAACGCAACACAAGAAAATAAACACAACGCAAAATAATAAACCAAACACAAAAAAAACGCACGAGAAAAAATAAACCCAACGCAAAATAATTAACGAAACACAAAAAAATAAACTCAACGCAAAAAAAATACACCCCACACAAAAAAAACAAACCCAACGCAAAATAATTAACGCAACACAAGAAAATAAACACAACGCAAAATAATAAACAAAACACAAAAAACCCAACGCAAAATAATTAACACGACAAAAAAAAATAAAAGCAACACCAAAAAAGAAACACAACATAAAGAAATTAACCAAACGCAAAGAAATTAACACCACACAAAATAATAAACCCAACGCAAAATAATTAACGCAACGCAAAAAAAATTAACCCAACGCAAAACAAGAAACACAACACAAAAAAAATAAACCTAACGCAAAATAATAAACCAAACACAAAAAAATGGAACACAACACAATAAAAATACCCAACGCAAAATAATAAACACAACACCAAAAAATAAACCCAACTCAAAAAAAGAAACACAACACATAAAAATAAACCCAACGCAAAAAAATAATCAACACGAAAAAGGAAACACGACACAAAAAAAACCCAACGCAACATAATTGACACAAGAAAATAAACACACAACGCAAAATAATAAACCCAACACAAAAAAATGAAACACAACCAACAAATACACCCAACGCAAAATAATTAACGCAACACAAGAAAATAAACACAACGCAAAACAGTAACGGAACATGAAATAATAAACACATCACAAAATAATAAACCCAACGCAAAAACAGTGACACAACATAAAATAATAAACCCATCACAAAAAAAACACAACGCAAAATAATTAACGCAACACAAGACAATTAACCAACCACAAAAAAAGAAATATAACACAGAAAAATAAAACAAACGCAAAATAATTAACGCAACACAAAAAAAATGATAAACCCAACACAAAAAAAGAAACACAACACAAAAAATAAACCCAACGCAAAAAAAATAACACAACACAAAAAATATACACAACACAAAAAAAACCAACACAAAAATTAAATACAACGCATGAAAAAACACAAACAGAAAAATCCTAACACCAAAATATAAACCCAACAAAAAAAATGAAACACAACACCAAAAAAAACACAATACAACAAAAAGAACCCAGCCAAAAAAACCTAGCGCTAAATGATAAGCACCACAAAATAAACCCAAAGCAAAAAGATATAGCGCAACGCAAGATAATTTAGCCAACATAAGAAAAGAAAAACCTAAAGCAAAATCAGAAACACAACACAAATAAATTAACCCAACACCAAAACAAAAATCGCAACACAAAAACATTAACACACCATTTGTTTATATATATCTTCATGAATAAACATGTTTATTTATTAAAAGTAAAATGGCGACCTAAGAAACAACAGTTTAAGAGAGCATAATATTAGCAACGAAAATCGAATAGCTAAGAAACCATAAATTTTGAAATGTAAAAACACAATACAGACACATATGTCTTATCGATTCTGTATTACCAGAGTAAAGACGTAAGATGGCTGCAAATCTACCAGAACTTGTTCCTGTTCCAAATTTGTGCGGTATGTTAAGATATTGTTCTAGTGTAGCATTAAATCGTTCGACTCAAATATGATTACGAAAAAATATAGAATTTATGCATTTTTGCTATTGTGAGTTTTGTACCGAAACGTTAAAATCTTATGCATTATTTGAAAATCTATAGATTTTTGTATAATTACTTTAATTATTTAAAAAAATATATTATTTTCATCAGTAAATGATGCCATAGCGCATTATTGGCAGCACTACGCCACCTATGCTGAAATTCAAGCCCTTGTTCAAAAATATCACAACGAAAATATAAGGTATATGTAAAACTAAATTATATAGAACTGAATTTTAAACTTTTTGTAGAGAGAAAATGTAGGACCCGTTTTCTATGTTTCAGAATATAATTTTATGCATATGAGAAAGATAAAACCCCATTTTAAAAAACTAGTGTTTAAATAAAATTGTCAGTGTTAATGGCAAAATCTACTTTTTGAGGATGAATTCTTATTTGCTTTTTATAGTATTTGTCGAATTTTTCTAAAAAGACAAAGGTATTATTAATATATAGTCCGAAGATAAAGCTTTCTAAAATTAGTCTATCCAAAACAATCTCTATTTGGTTTCACTATTGGAAAATTTGCTTATTGTGGTTTTAGCATAGATGCGCTTAAAAAGAGACGTGAGAGAATGGGACTTCAACGTCGGAAAGGAAGACCATTACACACTCGAGCCGAAATAAAAGAGGCCATCGAGGTAAATAGATTTGAACTCCGAGATATAAACTATTTTTAGAATAAAGAAATAAATCTTCATTACATCAACTGCCATTAATGTCTTAAATTGTGCACACAATTTCTCAGTGGAGGTCTCATTCGTCACAAGTACGAGAGTGTACTATTAACCTAAAATAGATTAAAGCAAATTTATGCTCGGAATAAGTAGGAATATATTTCTTGTTACAGCTTCTTTTACCACAGCTTCCAGAGACAGCAGGGTATAGAAATGTTACAGATACATTACGACAGGCGGGCCTTGATGTTAGAAGGTGAATGGCGAATTCGTAGCACCGGAAATAGACAATAAATAAATAAATAGAAAAATAAATGTAGTAGGAACTTGACCGAAACGCAGCAGCAATTTCGTGTGATGCCTGAGCCCAAAAAATGGCATTAGACTACTAGTTTTTTATCATTAAGTCAACCATTAGAGTTTTTGCCTTTGTAAAATCACTCATCTGTTTTGTTGCTCACAAAATAAAGATTTCGAATAGACGCCCATTGTTCAAAGACAAAGAAAACTCTATGATTTTAACATTAAATCATTTTAATTTATACCGTTTCAAAACCGAATTTTTGAAAATCAACCCAATTTTTCTAATGGCCCATCCAAATATTTTGCATTGTTTTGTCAACGTACATCTTACTCTGTTGCGACAACATTAAATCACTATTAGTGAATGAAAAAATAAATACCAGAAAAATCTTCAGATGTGCAACACAATTTACTCTTTATTTACATTTGTCTATTTATGTAAACTACATCGAAATTTATGCTTTTGATACAACAAATTTTCAGAGACACAGTCATGGAAATTATGCGCGAATGTGACATGGAAGGAGTTGAGCAGCGGCGGCGACGAAAATTGAATAGACGAGTTTATTTTTCACACGGGCCAAACCACAGCTACCACATGGATGGGTATTTTTTGTATGAGGATCTTAAATAATGCATATAAAATATTCGCCATCATATATGAAAATGTGCATCTTTAGAAAGTTACTTGACCATTCTTTCAATCGGTATATTTTTCAATCGGTTATTTTTCTTCCTTTTTGAAGTTATGACAAGCTGAAACCTTATGGATTTGCCATTCATGGCTGCATAGACGGATACTCTAGAAGGATAATGTGGTTGGAAGTGAATCCATCAAACAACAATCCTGCTGCTGTAGCAATGTATTTTGTGAATTGTATTAAGCAAAATAAAGGTAATGTTTGCCTTTCAAAGCGACCAAACATGTACATAATAAACTAAAGGTTTCTTTAACTCGTGTCTTTTTGGATGTTGTGATTGTTTTAAGAGCCCACTCATGATCACATATGTATTATAAAGTTTGAAACAACACAAATATTAAAAAAAATCCAACATTTTTATCATCATTGATAAAGGACATTAAAAACCTTTATCAACTGCTACTTCTAATGAAGCCCTGATGTCGATTACGGTGCTTTAAAATATCATTCTGTTTAGAATATAAATTTCTATTAATCATATTCATTCTATATGTATTAATTATAGGTTGTCCTTTGCTACTGACATCTGATCCAGGAACTGAGACCACTGTATGCGCTGCTATACAGTGTGCCTTGCGAAGCGATGAAAGTGCTCATCGCTTTGTGAAATCTACCTCAAATCAGGTTTGAATTTAGTTTATTGTACGCATTGTGTTTTTTCAAATTACATTGCAACACATTCAACTTGTACGTGACCAGAGTAACATAAGTTAATAAATATATCCTCATGTCTATGTAAATAGTCAATCCGTGAAACTGATGAAGTCCTTCGCTACTTCGAAAATAGTTGAAAATTGGCAAAAATATGGAATTAAATAAAATCAACGGAATCCGTCGAAGTAGCGTCTTTCTCACAACGTCTCCTCATAACCTATTTCACAACGTCTTTCTCACGACGTCATTTTCACACCGTTTTCCTAACATATTCGTCTTCACAACAATAATTTTTCTGTATATGTCTAAGATAACACATCAGCATATTGCGAATCAAAGCTAAAATGCCAAATTCTGAGGTTTTTAAAAATATCCATAAAAGTCACACCAAGAATAAATGTTCGTTCCGTGTGCAAATAGAAAACAAAATCCATCCAGGGACAGCCGAGATATCAAACAGTGTCCACGATGTCAACAGACAGATAGTAGTGACGGACGAACAGGTATGAATACTACAGTGATTCATATTCTCCTTCCTGAATTACAGCGGATTGAGGCATGGTGGTGTCAGCTTCGCCGAAACAGGATGGAATGGTGGATGCAATATTTCCATCAAATGCATAATAGCGGCATCTTTAACCGGTCGGCAGACATTGACAGGTTTGTCATTGGTAATTCATTATTCTCCAATGTCAAACATGTATGCCTCAAATTCAAAAAGGTGATATTTGTTATAATGCTTTGTAACACTTTCATTTGACAAACAATGACTGTAAAGCTTAATTAAATGTATATTTTGAGATAGGTTTGCCTTGCGCTACACCTTTATGCCAGTCTTGAAAAAGGAACTTAGGGAGGTTTCCGAAAGGTGGAACGACCACTACATAAACTGTGGACATAGATCTAATTGTCCACCTGGTAGACCAAATATTCTACATTCTCTCGGTAATTTACTATTTAATATTTTTTGAAATATTCGAATGGTTACATTCTGTTAACAAATGGTTTAATTTTAGATTTTTTAAATCTTTGAGCGCTTATGTCAACTTATTATTCAGAAACTATAACACTACAGTAACAAAAAACATCTAAGGACAATTATTTAAACTGTAAAAAAAGTTTATTGCACTTAATTTTGCTGTATATCAAAATATTAGAATATAAAACAAAAATCATCATAATTGTTTATCTTCAATACACATTACAATTTTAATTTTCTTAGCAGACGATTATATTCAAGAGGTCAGCGAAGCGGAAGTAGTGGAGATGGAGCCCCAAACTGAGCAGCAGACGCGTTCGGGAAATGCTGATTTCGATAGCTATGCTGAGTCAGTGTTTATTGATAACGGCTTGACGACGCGTCTTCAACTGAAGAGGCGCATGAACAATTTATGGTCCTGCTCAGACAGGCCATAGGCCGATAATCCTAGACCTAATTAACCAGTATTTATGTTATACCTGTATCACAGTTAAGAAAGCTTTTTATTAAACTGAATCGCTTTTCTATATTTTCAATATAGCACCGTATCAATCATGTGTATAACTATACACTATTATAATAGTCTGATTAAATGGCTTTAAAATATTACATTAAAGCCGATTCGTATAAAAAAATGTAAAACTATTTTTCGCTGGATTCTTTGGGCTCCAATAACAATAAAAATGTAAAAATAATTTTTGCTGAAGTTTATGGGCTCCGATGAAGTAGTATATTAAAGACAAAAGTCGGTGTGTAGAGTGAGTTGTACCTCCAATATAAGTCGCAATCATCTATAGTTTTGTCTTAACACAAGGTTAAGTGGTTACAAAATTATTGTGATATGCTGGTCTATCGCAAAGTGAAACATGATTAATTAAACAATATGTGCAATCTCGTTAAAAAATATATTGTCATGCTTAATTTACTTTGTATATGAAACGCATCTTTCCGAGTGGCCCGGGATTTAGGGGCCAAATTGTCCTTTTAGAGTTATTACAACATGATAAAAAAAGAAACTATTTATAAGAAACTTTATTTCTTATAAGTAAACTTCAAAAAACATATCAAACATTAATATTAAGATATCGATTGCACTTAATTACGCTGTCTATTACTTAGAAAATACTCGCCTTTTGCACCCTACATTATGTTACCGTTCATTAAAAACACACTGAACAGTGAATTCACAGAGTGAATACTAAACAAACGATCATATATCTATAATCATTATCCTGAAGGAATATTGCAATTGTTTTTGCAACACTGTGACACCTAAAATCTTTTAGCGATCATTCATCAATTATTCAGATATTTAACACACTGAACAACTCTCTATTCTACTGTGCAAAACAAACATTTGCCACTCTAAATAATGAACTCAACTTAAATACGAACTCAATACGAACATTAAAATTCACAATATATTCACATAGTGAATATAAATAAATATGTCATATATTTGTATTTCGTTTCAGACAGTTTTTTCACACTTCCAGTGTTTATCTTTGTCGATTAGTTTTACTTTAAACTGCATCGTCTGTGCGGATGTATACCTGTAAAATATTAGGATGTTAAAGATATTGTCATAGATGGTTTGCTTCCCCAGCTAGAACTTTTATTGATAGCTTTGAGCTTGACGAATCGGTTAAAAAAACTAAAATTGCATAACTTTTCGAACTGGGACCATTATGTCGTGTCATAAAAATGAATAATGTTATGACTTAAATGATAAATAGGATGGGAACTCCATTATATTCTACCTTTTGCTAAGCTGAAATTTCGGGAAATGGCAGATATTTAAAAAACAGACAAGAATTTCTTCAAACATTAACCTTGCTTAAATTTATATTCTGAATTCATTTGATGGATTTTCACTACATTTTCAAATGTGAGCATATCGAAATAAGAAAAAAAACTTATTCAAATAATAATCGTTATTAATATTATCTTCAGCAGCGCTTACGTAATATGAACACAATAACAGACACATGGACCAATTAACTTGCATTTTCAGAACCTCTGCCGCACCATTTATGAAAACGCATGCCAGATGTTTTTATATATTTGTTCATATCTTAGAGAATTATGAAAAGATATATTTGGAAATTGATAAAATAGCAGTCATTTGAATCCATTTAATATATTTATAATGCGTTTATACCCGTTTTTAATTTCTTCAAATAACAATTCCTTAACGTGAAACAAAATGCTCAAATAAATAATTTATTTACCTTAAATAAAACTATTGATCTTGAAATGTTAGTCACACAATATGTGAGTAGGAGGCATTAACCTTAATAAGAAAACAACCAATATTACCTCGGTATCCACTTGCTCATATGAGTCTGTAGGTGGAGTGAGCTCTAACATTGCCTCAACATCCTCGATCACCGTTAAAACTGGATGCTCGGGAGCTGGTTCAGATGGTTTTGAAAACCCTTTTAAGAACATAAAACCGTATTGCAGATTATTCTGTTGGAAAGATATTCCCATGTTTTTATCGATACTAATATAAAGTATAAAGTATCGATAAAGTATAAAGTATTATAAAGTATGTTTATAAATCTGATCAAGCAATCTGCATTGGGGTGAAAAGAAACGTGATAATATGATACAATATAATGATATATTAGTGTAACTTACTTATGAATGATGTTAAAAGGTTAAAAGAGCTTACTGTCCAAGCCGAGCATGGCGCAAAACGCACTACAAATATGGAGATTTTGGAAGTTAGAGGTAGCTTCTGCACCTATATTTCCGGCGCCGAACAATCGTTTCCTATAAACATACAGTCCATAATTTCGGAGGTATTTAAGCATCATTTCGATGTGTTGACATCAAACCAAATAAATGTTCCTATCAAGGACACTATTTCAATTAGTTACTATACAAATACTTTATCTGAAAATCCGATCGCCCAAACATTATATTTTTTTTCTATAAAAATATGTTTTTTTTCGACATTTAGTGCATATGATTAACAACATAAAATATATATATGCATATAAACCGACATTTATCTCAAACGAATCAGCGTTGAAAACCCAACATAGGAAAATAATCATATTCATTTTTAAGCTGACTCGGTTTATACATGTTCTTAGAAAAACAACTTACTCTTTATCAGCGGTGATGACCTCGACATCTGAGACGTTCAAGCCAACCCCTTAATTTAAAGGTGAAAACCATATTTACATATGAGTATCACGTTTTTGTTGAGGATACATGATCCAGTCGATAGATCAATCACAATAATATCATGAATATATGTATTTTGATGGAAATTAACTTTAATAAAACATAGATAAGTTCAGCAATAGAGGCAAGGACTGTATCTTATTAATGTCAACAATTAGTAGTAAAGTGGAATAATTTTTCTTACTTATTTATTAGATTCACAGGCAAACGAGGCGATTTTTTAAAATATTAATAAGTATCATTCTTAGATTAGTTGCTCTCGTTGATTAGATAATTGAATGATAGTCGAACACAAAGTTTTCCCCTATAATCAGTCTCCGTAACGATGAATTTATGCTCAAACCATATTGTTTATATAAAATTATTTGGAAGATAACTACCTTGCATGTCAAGGATAGCCGCATGGCCACCCGTGTACTGGATGGTCCAGTGTGAGAGGGCGTTTAACTTAGCTGCGTCTTCCGTTGTTTCTTCTAGTATCGTTCCGTCATTGGAATTCACCTTTCGCCAGTCCCCTTCTATGAAAGGCTCTAAACTGTAGGTCACACCCTCACAAGTGGCACGGTACATTGGGACAACTCTGTTGTGGAATATATATACATATTATTTGAAGGTGAAATAACACAAGTAATATTGTTAATGAAAAAACCATTAACCAGATCTTTCGCATAATTTAATGAATTAAAATCGAATTCAAATGCTCTGCTGAAACATCCACCTCCGTTAAATAACTTGGTATGTTGAGAGTAACTCTTTAAGAAAAAAGTACCTCATTAATAGAATGCATTCTAGTAAAAAAAAACAAGATGTAATCAGCTATCAGTTTGACATCGCTTTCGATAAAACTCTCGTTTATGCACACATAAATTACCTTGGCTTCTCACCAAAACACTCTGGTACATGAAGTTGTTCCATAAGTAATTGTGCGTACGTTTGCGCTTGGATCTCCTGAAATATATAGTACAATCAAAGCATTTGTTTTACCTTACGCTAGGCCCATATATGAAGAACGATTCCAAATAGAATATAACTATCGAAAAATTGTCAAAAGAAACATAATCCAAGCTCTATATTCTACAAAAGATCATCAGAACGGGCGCTCTCGGTGACCACCTGATGTAGTTTTTTTAACCGGTTATTTAGCCGCAGCTTGTCAATGAGCAAATAGAAGCCATATGGCCTGAAACGTGTTCCAAAAGGGCGCTTAGCATTTTTGGATCGTATATGGATTGTGCAAAGTGCTAAAACTGATTTTAAAACACGATGTATAGGAAAAAAATGTGAAATTGCATTATAAACAACCTATTTCCAAAAGGAACATCACGTATAGTGTAATCTTTATCGCCAAACCATTCATAATTTGTCCCGAATAACCTTAATAGTTTCCAACAACTGTGATTAATAAATCGTTTTACCCTCTAGTGCTTTACGGTGTTGATAATTTGTATAAACAGTTATTCATTATATTCAAAAATAAAGCATTTGATATATATATATATATATATCCCAAATTGACATTCAAGGTACATTGCAATCTGTTGACAGTTGATTTTCTCTTTCTTACATTATAAATGTTAATGTATATTTACCTTTTCAGATAAACGTTGGTTGAGCAACTCCTCAGTAGCATACATCCCTTCGTATTCCCGCAACACCTCGACCTTGTGCTTTTTGAGCACAAACTCACGACAGGGAATATTGTCCAAATGAGGCTGGTTCATTGGAAGAGTTGCTTTAAAAGCGTTACGCATGCCTCCACTGGCGAATGGTTCGGTTTCAACAACAAAGGTTCCGTTTGTTGGCTCGCCCCATGATGCAGTTGTTAGGTCTTGGGAAAAAATAAGTTTTGACAAAGCAAATGTTTTTCGCTTGATGTTTGTTAACGACTTGCCGAAAACATCCAATGCCGCTGCCATTTGGGCCCCGCTATATGGCTTTCTTATCTTAGACTTAACCGGTTCCTCGTTTGTGCTCTTTGCCGACGAAAAAGGTCGTTTAATCGCAGAAGGCTTAATGAATGCAGATGGCTTTTGATTGGCTCGAATGGGTAATTCGGATTTGCGTTTGCTGACTTTAGATGGTTCAATGAAGGGTTTTGTTTTTGAATGTGAAATAGACGGTGTTATTACGGAAATGTCTGGAATATTTAATGGTATTGGAGCCGAGCCTTCATTCATTATATCGCGTGTATCTAAATCTTCCTGTGACCCAGCAGCTGCTGCCTTATTTGTTACGCGTCTGTGTGTCAAGAGAGGTTGAAACTGTGGCTGTTGGTTTGTAGGAGTTGAGGTCAAGGGGATGTCAGCACGGCTCGATGGTGTCTCCGCGGCCGAAGACTCACGTGATGTATCGATCGATAAATCTGCACTGTCATCTGAAATGATTTTTATTGTAGTCATTGGTTTATATTTATTTTTATCTGCTCTCTTTTTTGTTCACGAGATCCTTCTCTAACCCTAGTAGGTTACAATTGTGGTCAAATTGGTTTTCAAAATGTGTCACACACATATTATATCTGACATGAAGGGGTTTTTGTGTTTTGTGTTTGCTAAATTTATAAAAAGTTGATTAGGCTGTTACTAAGAGTTTATAATATAAAATCTAGAATTTAACGAAAAATCATATTGTGTACGTCCTATGAAGTTTCGAATTGGTTGCCGAGTCTCAATTGGCTACAGCGACACTTGCACTCTTTTATACATTGCTCTTATTGGCTGCTTTAAATATACATCGCCAGATACACATTCACTGTTGATATCAGTACCACACGTCAATCATAGCATTGTCTAAGGACAGGTGGGCAGTGTCGATGTAAATATTACGCAATTATTGGGAGAAAGCGGAAAACCGCGTTTTGAAAGCCCTTCGTATGTTTTGTATGATGAAAGATAGGGTGTTGTTATTCAAGCTAAGAGAGACACATTACTATTTTACGAAAACTCGCATGGAATATATGTATATATGCAAAATTGGTTTAGAAAAATAGGGATTCGATTTCATTTCATCTAAATAAAAATAGCAGATTCATATGTTCTATGAGTATAATATATCTTGTTGCTATAATATCTCATGTTACTGTTGTTTTTCTAGCATATAGTTACAGGGCTTGGAATAATATCAATAGGCAAAATTTAACACAGCATAATAAATGGTTGTGCTGGTCTAAAGTACTAACAACTGTTATTGTAGAGAGAAGCTTTAGGAATATAACATCGGAAAACGCGAAAAACATCTACAATATTAATTTAGTTTACTTTCTGAGCACTTAACAGATAAGTGAAAGTAAGACTTTAAGTTGTTTTAAAGACATTTTTAGTTTTTCAAGTGATTTGCAAAGGTTAACTTACCAATTGGGAACAAAAACAAATGGACCCTTCCCAATGCAATACCGTACATTTCTGCAACATTTCGGATAGAGAATGGCAGCCCGTTTGGTAGACCATCCTTTATTTCCTGGCCGTCTTTCATGCAAAGACGCCACCTTCTATCTCGCGGGAAGTTTTCGAAAATTGTCTCAAAGGAATGCACGGCCTTCTGAAGAATGTCGTGGCGAGTGTCCATATCCACTTCAATTTCGATTCCGATGGAACCATTGAAGCCGTGAGCTCGCCGAGCAACCTTCGCCGATCGAGTGAACGAGCCCACACGCACTGTTATCTATAGATAAATATATAATAACTGCTTTGGTTTATGTTTACTGCAATTTCATTTTATATTATCACATTTCTTTCAGTATATATTCGAACATTTTTGTACTTTAATGTGTATACCTGCATTCATTACTTTTTTATTAGTTTTACGAAAAACAAACGAAGTCAAACAATGAACTACCGTATTAGACCGTTAATGACCGTTTTCTTTGAAATGTTTAGTTTGTTTTTAATATCTTTAAATAAAATATCTAAGGTATTAACATAAGATTTTATAAGTGCAATTTTGAACTCAAATCTGATTGAATACTATCGAACGACACAATTATGAACAATGACGTTTCTTGCTTCATGCTGACTGACCTTATATATGCCGACTTGTCAACCGCTCTTTCTGGCGATCAATATACTTACCAAGACCGACATGTGATAATGCAAAACGTTTAATGTTTCGACCTGACTCCCTGACGACCATATACATTCTGAGAAGAAGCATGTTGATAGTGATATCAAGTTGAGAAGCTACCTATAAAACACTCGATATAAATGCTTACTTTTGCGGTCTTAGCTTTCCGTGTGATTTTTTCATCTGTCTTTCTTTTTTTCGGCTGGGTATCTTTGGTGCCAAATCGCTGATCGGTTTTTTTTCTCTTAAGAAAATCTTGAAAGGTTGGTTTTACTGTCTTTTATTTCGAATCACCTGAATATAATATAAAATATAGTTTAATTAAAAATGAAAATGATGCTTCCACTTTATCAGCCCTATTAAAAGCAACCAAAGGTTTATATCATGTTATTGTTTTGTAAAAACAGTTGGAGTTGTAACTTCATAGGAATGCAAATGATTAATTAAGGTGGCAAGGTTGTATTAAACTATGTTTAGCCAACTATGTAAAAAATGTATCACCTATTCAAATTAAAATTCATGAATAAGTTGAACATTTTGGCACAACAATAACGAAACTAAATTTTCTATTGAAGCACGCCCAATCACACTTGTTTTTCATGACGTCCCGATAAAACACCAACATAAGGGTAAAAATACATACATGTTCGATGTATAATAATATACAAATCACATTAAAATGTATTATACAATTGATACTAAAACTTTCTTCTGTGTCATGTATTTTAGATTTAAAATAACCTAACATTAGTGTACACTCATGTGACAGGAGACAGGCTATGCTGTTATTAGTGCTTACATGAAAGCTATGTTGACCGAACTTGAAAGCGATTCAAGAAAATAAGTACTGGACGAGAGACGCCCTTACCACTCGGCTATCACATTTTTTTTAAAAGGAACACTAATATGATAGCATTTCAGATATTATACTTACCTAGTTTGCATAAATATGTTCTTCCTGCGGCAGAAAAACCACCCGGTGGAGTAACTAAAGTGCCATCTTTTCTCACGACGACAATACCATCTAGATCCGATGCAACGTCTCGGTATGACAATGTTTGAACATCATCACCGAATGTGGATTCTTAAAGCAAATATGTAAATAAACTTTTTTTATGATGTAAAGAATGCAGACAAAATTAACAACAGGAATGATTATAGTCTGAAATTGCAATGCAATATGGTACTTATCTGCTAAAAAACTACTGGTTTCTTCTTATATTAAAGGTTTTTAGTTTGTATTTGAACACGCTAGAGTTGCTTTTGGAACAACAAGTTATTCGTTTAACTTTCAGAGTTTCAATAATAATAGTAACTAACTAATAAGGTCCATTGATGGAATTTCCCCAGGTGGAAATACCATTTGATGGGTTTTGCCTTCATGTTCAATTGTGATCTGCGTTTCTTCCAATAGTTGATTGGCCCTGTGATACCAAGCAATTTGAAATGTAATAAATTTGAATATAGTAAGTTCGGATAACCCGGAAATGTAGGTAAATCAGGACACCTATGCATTTTCGTGAGTAACATTTGTGATAATCGATAAAATGGTTTTGAATTCAATACATATTTTTGGCGATCATATTCAATGTTGCTTAAAACAGGACCGAGCATCCTGTTGAGACAAACATCATTTAAAATGATAAAAGTATTAGAATAGCTGAAAAGAATAAATACCTGTATTGAGATATATGGAAACTATATAAAAACATTTCGTGTGCCATTTTCATATGTAAACATTTACCCTTAATAATGTTCTACAAAATTTACGTCCGAAGTTAAAATCCAGACACTATCAGTGTTAAACTGGTTGGTAAATGTAAAAGATTCAATTAGACAACGACGCACATTAAAACAACCTATCATTTATTCAAATGACAAATTAATCTCCTAGATATGATTCATGTCGATTTGAGTGCATAACACTTGCACTTTGATCATTTTCACTTTGCATGATGATTTCAGATAATGGAACTGTGCTTGAATAAAATTCATATCACCAATATTACAGTTTCTTATCCTTCCATCAATTATTCGAATCACAAAAATATATTTTATTTATTAAATATTATGCAAATGTTAGTAAATATCACTAGCATGTTGATCTTCTTCACTTCGGTTTGATGATTTAAGATTATGGAATTGTGATAGAATCAACCACCCTAGCACCTCTATCACATTTTCTGATCCTTCCATCAATTATTCGAATCACAGAAAATATCTTTTAATTATTAAATATTATGCAAATGTTAGTAAATATCACTAGCATGTTGATCTTCTTCACTTCGGTTTGATGATTATAGATAATGGAACTGTGATGGAATCAACCACCCTAGCACCAATATCACATTTTCTTATCCTTCCATCAATTATTCGAATCACAAAAATATCTTTTATTTATTAAATTTTATATAAATGTTAGTAAATATCACTAGCATGTTGATCTTCTTCACTTCGGTTTGATGATTTAAGATAATGGAACTGGGATGGAATCAACCACCCTAGCACCAATATCACATTTTCTGATCCTTCCATCAATTATTCGTATCACACAAAAATTATCTTTTATTTATTAAATATAATGTAAATGTTAGTAAATATCACTAGCATGTTGATCTTCACTTCGGTATGATGATTTAAGATAATGGAACTGTGATGGAATCAACCACCCTAGCACCAATATCACATTTTCTGATCCTTCCATCCATTATTCGAATCACAAAAAAATATATATTATTCATTAAATATTATGCAAATGTTAGTAAATTTCACTAGCATGTTGATCTTCTTCACTTCGGTATGATGATTTTAGATAATGGAACTGTGATGGAATCAACCGCCCTAGCACCAATATCACATTTTCTGATCCTTCCATCAATTATTCGAATCACAAAAAAATATCTTTTATTTATTAAATATTATGCAAATGTTAGTAAATATCACTAGCATGTTGATCTTGTTCTCTTCGGTTTGATGATTTAAGATAATGGAACTGTGATGGAATCAACCACCCTAGCACCATTATCACATTTTCTGATCCATCTATCAATTATTCACGGTCATTGATTTCGCGTAAGCTTCACTTAATTTCTTATTTGAATTCATATGCACGAGAATGAAGGCTACGATAGGACTGTTAGATAAAATAAATTAACAGCCCTGTCAGCCCCACACTGCACATATGAAAAAAAGGTTCCCTTGTGGATTCCTTTTTCTTTCCCACACGAGGTCTAATTAATAGTGATTTAGCTAAACATAAAACAGAGCGTATTGCCTTCTATTAAACTTTCAGGTTGTATACTTTTATTGACATTTCTTTCTTTGACTTTTCCTATCATAGGAGACTTACGGCCCATCAAGGAAATTACATTATCCAAATAAAATGTCGAGAAATTGAATGACCAAAAAGGATACTTTTGATACCCCTTCGATCTAAAAGATGATCAAACATTATAACTTATTTTCATTAACTCCCATTGTAAACTTTTTCTTACTGCGAGGAAAAACACTTGCTCGGAATTGCCGCCCACTACTAAGATGTTTGGTGGAATTTAAGATGTTAAGGAAAATTATCCAATTAAATCAAATATAAAAGTTCAAATAACTTACTAGACAAACTCAATTACTTCATTTATTTTGTATAGGGCTATTTATTATTTACAAATACTTACCTGAACCTCCAGGTCACCACAAATTAAGGACCTGCCTTTGATGCAATGTCATCATTATATATCAAATTGTATATATCAAACCAATTGTTAGGAGTTTTGTTTGTTATTAAGCATGAAAATCACTCGATAGTACCGTGTCTTGATCTGTGCATACCAGTTTATTGTCTTGAATTGCTATTTCGAAAAATTGTCTCGGCCAGCAAGCCGTTACGTCTTTTTCAAATAAACCGGTCTTGGTGACATTATAGTTGGGATAAAGTCCGCTAAGGAATGGTTATAATGGAGTATTATGTGCTTGGTAGTCGACTTTAGAGTGTATATATAAGCAGAGTAAGG
>LQRL01058398.1:0-16690 GCA_001703475.1 Hydroides elegans
AGCGGTTGATGACACTCTCGAGGAAGGTAATGACCTTGCCCCACTGGATGTCGCCCGCTGTTTGGTTGCCAATGTCAACGGCGATCGAACCAGAGGCGTCCACGGCGAACGCAAAATCCAGTTGGCATTCTATTTAGAGGAGAGAGCGAAAATGTAAGTTAATATTATGTGATAGAATTAAAACAGGGCGGCATAGTCTTGGAGAGACGGCGAACGCGAAATCCAACTGGCATTCTGTTTTGTATCTTACCTTCTTCCTTCATATCCGCGTTCGCCGTCTCTCCAAGGCTATGCAACCCTGTTTTTATCATATAATATAAAATAAACTTATGTTATATGATACAAACAGGGTTGCATAGTCTTGGAGAGACGGCGAACGCGGATATGAAAGGAGGAAGGAAGATACAAAAGAAAGGGATTGAGCGAGGACGAAAACTTTATGTAGAGTAATATAAATGAACTTTAATCGACAATCTATGACAGTTTGTAAAACATATATTCACATAAGGGGTCGTGTTGGAATAAAAAAAAAACACATTTTCCCTTCGAGTGCGAAATCCATGTTGAAGGGGTCTCATCATCAAATACATCCTATATATAAGTTAGGGTGGTTCTCTAGCGGACAAATGAACTTACCTTCGTCTTGTGCTTGGCCGAGTACTGAACCGGCGAACAGGGCCAGGAGGCCCATGAAAAGGTACATCATTTTTGAAGTTGCTTTCTGAAACAATGACAAACATTTTATTACGTAAGTTTAAACATAACAACGAAATATCTTTAAAATAAAGGTTAACATTTTAACAACTTCTTGGCATTTTGGTATGGTTTGCTCTAAGTACAATCTGTTTATAAATATTAAAAAGGATTCTCTTTTGATTAAAGTATTTGCTTTGAAATGAGGCGCCAAAATTTCGAGTAATAAGGGTTGATCACTATTTTGAAATTGAAATGACAACGTTATGATTTTGCAGTAAAGCTGTCATGCTCAAATAAAAATGGCCATGAGAAGATTTTTGCTGAAGCATAAACGACTTAATGATGGCAAAAACTAAAAATAACCAAATACTTAATTTACCTACAGGTATGAATGGTTTGTATGTTTTATTAAGTGCGGTATTCATTTTTAGTGTTAGTTCTTAAGTCTTTGAGTGCTTGCAATGCACCAATTAGAATGTTCTCAGAATAAACGCAGGACAAACTAATTTAGTTTACAAGAACCTATGATTTGTCCTTGAAATTTGCGCTAAATGTGCTTACTCTAGCATACACGTCCCATTCGGCGAACGTCTAAAAGACGTGTGTATACAATTTATTTAGATGTTTTTGAGACTATACATAAAAAGTGAGCGCTTAACAAATATATGATACTGATATGTGATATAAAACAACTTTATAGATTTTTATATTAATACTCACACACTGCAACAGATACATGCATAGTATGATACATACTCAATGAAATAATCATTTAAACAACAAAAGCAACAGTTAAATATATAACATAAATACTAAACATACATTGGACCAATGATATCAGGTATCATTGAAATTTGCTTTTCGAAATAAATGTATTATAAGAGGCCTTTAAAAAACAGGAAAACTAAGAATACACATAAAGAAATATAAACTATATAAATGGAGCAGTGACATCGTCTTAGTCGAACCTAAGACAGAACCCTACCATAGATTTAGTTTAGTAATTTTGACAATTCTTAAGATAAAGGTTATAATGGGGACACATAGTCGGGCAGTTTTAAATCCTTTTGCGTATGCTCTATATAACTATGTCAAAAAGACCACATTATGCAAGTTATATAAATGCTTATACAACGTCGTGTTTACTTATTCGTTATTGTAATTCACCTTGCCCGAGGGGAAGCGAAATACCAACTAACGCCGTTTCCCACTTAGTCTACATCCAAACAATTAAAATGATATTGACACAAGACTGAAAAATATATCAAATAAATTAAGCGCCTACTGCAAAAAAAAAATGGTCTCGTTTTGTACACCTAATTTCTCGAAAATACTAGAGCTGTTTAATAGAGCCTTGCATGAGTAGTCACGAGGAGATTAAATTACCACATAATAATCATAAACAAGTTTGATATTTAAGTAGAGAATGAAGAATTTTATGGACCGCATACGAGTTATCCTTAAAGCAGTTTAAAGTGTCTATTCTTCCCCTCGGTGGATAAGGCAGCGCATAAAGAAAGGGCTTTTTGCAAATGATTTGTCATAAAAGTTAAAAAGCTATAAAGCTAGAATATATTAAGATATATATTACTTTGGCAGCGTTATTAGTGACTATGTACTTAAATGCACACGGTTATATATATAAAAAACGAATGAAGAGCACTTCATGAATTTTCCCCTCATTTTGGCGCCCCAAAGTAAGATCCCAGGTGAGTTGCATATTAAAAAATAGCGGCCTGAAGATGTAATAGATGCATATATATTTTTGATTTGATTTTTATTTTCAACTGAGCAATGGGAGGAACTATTGGACATCAATTGGTAGGAGTCTCGATGCTTTTTCTGATTTGGTTATTTTGGACGGCGTCTACAACCAAATAGAATTCAATAGAATCAATTGTTCGCACCGCAAATGGTCATACTTCAAAACCATATTTCAAGCTGAAAGTATAAAAATTAAATCTCCTTGGATAATGTTTCAAAGTGGTCTAAATGACAATAACAATTTTGTAAAACGAGATATTACGGCCCATTCTATATTATTAATGCAAATAAAACGAATTTACGTTACGACCTTGGAGGCTCAATCGACGACCACAGTTAATTGTGTCCGAAAAAGGGTCGAGTACGAAATAACAGCGGACTATTTTAGGTTGTGACTTAAACGCACTAGGCCTCGCTCTATTGTGTTACTCCATTCTACCACATTGCTTTTACAACTGAGGAGTTCAGTGCATAAATGTAGTAACTCAATTTATAATTAAGTACATTGTGCGTGTACATGGTCAGAGCGCACATTTTCAAGAAATAAGAGCGATATGCCTGCGTTCAAGGAAATATCTTATTACACGCTAGAAATGTGTATTGAACAAATGTAATCCTATCCAATGCTCCCATTGAAGTTTGTAGGGAGACTTTATTTGAAATTATAATTTTGAACTTTTTTTCTGATTCGCTTTGAGATTTAAAAAGCGTCACATGACTGCATATTCATGGCATATGTCTAAATCATGCTATAATATCAATCATCCATCAGACAAACCGGTAAGATAGTATGTTATATGATTGTCAATTTACATGGAAATTATGTTTTATTTTCTCACAGCACAAACGCAATCTACTGAGAACCATTATGCACAGAATCCTTCAACTATATTTGAGTCTCCTTCGAGTCTACTCGGAATGCTTTTCGTGTTAAATCGAGTGAATATTCCACGGACGATCGCACAATGTCGAACGCGGTACTGGCTTCAAAAAAACCCTTATCGGTTAAGAAATGTTATCATATATGTAAGTCTAAATGAAATTTGATATATGAGGTAAATGTAGAAATGGTTCTTTGTGCAGTCAAAGTAAGCGATAGGGACAATATTAAACCGTTCGTTTTCGAAACCATGTTTTCAGCATCAAATGATTCTACTATTATAACATCGACAAAACAATTAAAATGTGTTAGTTTGCACTGATATATTCATGTTACTTCATTTTTTTTAAAAATAAGTAGCTGTTCTTTGTTGAAACCCGTTTTTACGGTCTAGTTTTTTAGCAGTGGTGCTCAACTGAATGCAAGACGTCGAACGACGTATTAACGACATCTGTATTACTGTATACCATTCGGCAATGGTCTTCCGTTCGACCTTTTCGACGTTTTGCCGAGTGACAAATAGCAATGGTTGTGTTTCGTTTGATTGAGAACCGGATTATACTCCAGAACACCCCCTTATAAGCAAATTAAAAAGATTTGTTTTTGGCGTCGCGTCTTCGTTCCACAGTTTTTAACATTTCTTTACTATCAACAAAATGAATGCATTTTCCTGTATTTAGATTTAAAGGGCGGTACTGATACGTTTCAAACCGTTACATATATAAAGGGATCTCTTTTTTTCGCCACTCATCTATTGACTCGCTACACATTCCTCACACGAACCATAGGGCAAAAAGGCGTTCTATATAAAAAACGATCTCCGGTTTACAAGGTGTTTATCTAAGGCTCATATTCTGAGTATAGTGTGTCCGGTTCATCAAATGAAAATTAGCTTATTGATATTAATAGTTTATTGCCTAAATGCATGTAGTATCACGCCTGTACCCTAAGTACCATTTAAACCGTCTCTCATTTCTGCTTCAACAGTATTAGCATATTGGTTTGAGTAACAAAGCTGAATTTGATACCATCTTCGGTAAATATTGCAGATCAGTCATGCGGGGAAATGAATGAATTTCGGGATGTCGCATTTAAATCGTGACATTAAACGTTCTTCCCTGTCAGCAAATGAAAAGCGCTTTTAACTTATGTGAAAACCTGCAATAAATTACACGTTTATGCGCCTACTCCGAATTATCTTATATGTGTCAAAAAAAAGTATTTGAATTTATAGACGATTCACAAATCCTCTTTTTCGCTGTGGGGCTATTTATCAAAGATAAAAAAGTGGAAATTAGTCTGCTACTGAAAAACGATCGAGCCATAGACAGAGCTAATAAAATTAAGACACATATATCTCAAGGGCTTAATAAATATGTTATGTCAATGTAAAGTATGATAATGTTATTTTTAGAGGAACCATAAATGAAGATACTGTGAAGATAGATTTATAAAGGTCTGAATAATTCCTTATACAGATACATAACTATTTAGTGGTACTTTAATGATAATATTTACGATAAAAGTAAATCTTTAAATATTTATGCCGGACCCTCCCTATGCTTCACATATCCCTGTGTAAATTCTAGAACTGTTTTGCTGGATCCCCATCCTCCCCATATCCCGATGTTTTGTCAAAATATTAGATTTGCATTTAGTTGCACGGACAGTATTTGACCGTTGCCGATAATCATATATGCTAACTAAATACCCGTGAACCCAAGAATAAACTTAAATATGGACTACCTTTAACAACACGCGAACTGTAAACTTAGTGCATGTCCATTAAAATTATAGTTTTGACGGCATAATTTCATCGTTTGTATAAACAACTTCAAAAATAATTTTGTATCATTATATTTAACCTTTGAAGGTTAAAAGTGCAGAATGATGTTCTTGTCAAAATTATATCAATAAATTGCTGAGATAGAATCATAAATTTATCTGATTTATATCCTATGCTGTATAATTTTTACATATTCAAAATATTGGTATGCAAACGGAAAACAAGCTAATATTTTGTCAAACTTGTGGTCCCATTTCTAAGTATTTTATTTTTCAAAAAAAAAAATAATACAAAATAATACAATTCACGTCATAAACACTAAGTTCTCAATTACAATATAATTAATCTATAATATGCAAACAAAATCATACACTTACCGATTGATTATATAACCGATGAGAAAATTAATCCGAAACAAATATAAATTCTTTATCCCATAAATTCCACACACACAACTGCAGAGTAAATCCCTTTCTCTGTGTGCCCCCGACTTTTGTGACCAAAGCCAACACCCGGCAACGTCTAATGCAGTGCTCGCTTTAGAAATGCAGTGCCTCTGCTTGCTTAAGAATATTCCAATGTTAACAATGTGCAATGCACCACTTCATACTGAAACTGCTCCCTATAATAGCTCTGTAGTTTGACGCATGCGCGGATTAAACAACTGATCCTCGCCCTAGTTTGTGGGAAGTTTGTGTGAGCCCTCCCTCGATTGCAAGAATTAAGAAAACGCCCCGCGTGACTCGAGGGGTTTCCGTCGAACCGAGTGGGCACAAAACGCTGTGAAAAACGTTTTAAAATGATATAAAGAAACATTCACATTGCTGTGTGTATGAAATATTGACTTTGCCATATTTATCTGTTTATATCTAAAGGGTTGCTATGACGTCACGACGTTACACGAAGCATCAAGCTTCAATATGCGACCAAGTTACGTATTTAATACGTCACGCCTTGTCCTAAAATGTTCCGCCTTCAAAATGTGTTTAGATTTAAGTCGAAACGGTTGGATGTCACAGTGTTCTAATTCTTCGACATTGTACTGGAATTTCCAAGCTCTTTGTCTCACGTTATCTCTCCCTTTTCTAGCGAAGTACCACCAGCGTATCTTCGCAACGATTCTCTCACTGTGTCTGTCTGTCTGTATGTCTGTCTGTCTGCCTCTCTCTCTCTCTCTCTCTCTCTCTCTCTCTCTTTCTTTTTCTCACACTCTCTTTCCGATGTTGCATTTTATGGCGACGTTGTACGAACGTACCTTTGTCACGAAGGGCATTTCTTGTTCTCTATCCGCTATTGAAATCGCCTCCTACAAGGAATGCGCCGGCCGGTATCTGTGACGAGCGAGTTCTTAGTAAAAAATAGAGACACAGTCTTTTATGTTATATATTATATATATCATATAGACGTGTGTGTGTTTTTTATTAAGGGTAGTGCCGGTTCAAGGTTGGCACGACACCATGATTTCGTTGAGCCCTAACATGAGTAGTTGGTTAAATAGAATCGTCTCAAGGGGAGGGAGTTTAGTGCAAAATATGATTTTTTGATTTGGGCCTCACTACATGATTTGTATTATGGCAAAATAAATCACATGTTGAATTGAAGGCAATTCAGTAACATTATATTTCAAAGCGACTTTGTGATTTAGTATGATTACTACAATCATTAAAATATTGTAAAATGACAAGATGTTTAGTTGACATTTAAAAATGTTATGACCGGTAAGCAGAGACAATGATTGGTTACACTTTATGAAACCCTGTTAGATTAAAACGTATGATGACCAAGCAGTTTTTGTCGCTTCATCGATCTCCAATTTTAGTGGACTCAATTAATACACCTTACACGTTTAAATAAATGATCCACATTAATGGATATAAGTCAATCTGGTGTCTCAGTTGCGAGTGTAATAAAGGATGGATTCTCAAACCGATCATGCGAAAGTCTGCTTTCTTGGTTTAGTATTTTTCGTCAGATACCTCACTTTAAATTGCGTGGGTCTTTATCTACAAGTGTTATTTTGACGCGCTTAATATTTCGGGTGTTGTTATCTTTAATCGCCAAAGGCAAGATTAAGAATGGAACCGTTCAGCATTGAAAAAAGGTTATTCAGTATTTCTTTATTCATGAATTTGCAGGTTTTTATTGTATGTGATTTTTGTGGGTACATATATAAAGTTAAATATCAAAGATTGACATGAATACTGAATGGAAGGGAAATGTATATCGCCCTACGCGGCAATGTTCTTGCTAAAATGATTTGCGAAAATGACGAATGTCTATCTTTCAATAACTCAAGAGGAATATTGTTGTGAAATGTTGAATAACTTTGATAAAATTACAGATTTTGATTTGGTTACTCTTTAAAAATACTATATATATAACTGGTACACGTTTTTCATCTCGAGCTTTGTCGGATATGTTTTTGTCTGGCTGTGTTGCCTAAAAAAAGTAAAAACATGTAGATTCTAATAGGCTGACAATAATGTAAAATGCCCAAGGGGGCATTTCTTATGATTCGACGAACTTCCAAAAATATATAACTAGTCAAACGCCATTTTATTCGTATCTGCCAAATAATGATAAAAGTTTTTAGGGAATAGAATAAGATTAAGATATGTAGGAGATTTTTATTATTTTATTTGAATATGAAAAAGTCCAAGGTTGAATTGAATCAGCAGCGCTTTTATTATCTTTACTTTGACCTTACTATGTTAAAACCTGCCCTAAAACTGAATGATATTCGCATCAAATACAATTACTCATAATACATTCGATTGTTGCTAAATAAATATTAGAGGTTCCAACCAAGGTATTTTCTTGGAAAGCGATATAGATTAGAATTGTATTGCTACGGTAAACAAGGGATTTTCGAAGGAAACTGGCGAATGAATTGTCTAAAAAAGTAAATATTTGCCCCTTCTCATGGTATGGCTAAAAAGAGGGTGTGTGTGACGTCGTTTATTCAAATTCAATGTCGCTTCCCTTTTGTATGAATGTATTTTCATTTGTTAACTACTATTCCCGAATAGTTTAAAATTACAGTGAGGCAAATGTTATTATGTATTACTAAAATGCCAGATTTTGAGCTTTTGAAACTATTTAGCTATAAGAAAATATATTAACTATAAAGAAGTACAAATATGTACATGTACAAAAGTGTATAATTGTAATAGCATGTTTGACACTGATGATTTTAAATCGAACATGTTAAAAATGAAAAAATCCATATATAACAGGAAATATTTTTGTGGTTTATTTTACACTTGATGATGGTTTCAATCAATTAATCAATCAATGAGTCAAATGAATGAGATACATATTTACTTATATGCAACATAATGTATACTTTGTTACAGATCAATGTAAGGTGTGACCAAATATTGCCGGTAGGGGAGGGGGCAAATTACTAATCTTCTAAACAACGTAACAATCTATTGAAAGTATAATATAGTAAGAAGAAACATTATTTTATTTTGAAATAATTTGATATTTGTTAAGATAATCTGTTAAGCTAGAGATGTACATGTAACTATAAATAATTCGGGTGGAGTCTGATTATTACTAATACTACAAATATATTTCTACGTAGGTCGATTGACACTATTTCCTCTCGTTTCTCATAAGGATGACAAAAAGAGAAATTATGTCTTTATCAACGTGGCATTTGTTTTGTCATTAATGAGGCGATGACCTGTGTAAAAAGGTGAGACATAGCTTTATTTTTTAATGCTTTAGAAATTCTCTGCCCACTTTAAAATAGCGGATTAATTACAAAGCACGGAATAATCATACCATCCCCACAACACCCGAACTTGCACGAAACGCACTATATTTAACCTTCAAAACCACTTTTCAACTCTTTTTAAAATTTTGTCTTTATTATTGAAGCAAAAGGTCTGTATAAATGGTCCGCTTATAAGGACCGCTGTACGTAAATACTATAACTGCTTGATGGTTGACAAATAAGGGTTTCCGAACAAAAACACAAATAGAAATAAAATGCTTTATGAAAAGATCTTTATATTTATTGCCAAAGGCATCTTAAGAGCCCTTTACGTGTCTTTTGAAATCAGTAGCATATACACTTGAATAAATAAATATCCACACACTTCATAATTCTAAACCGTGGCTTAACCAAAATTACAGGGGTAGTATTACCATCCGTCTAGAGACGTACGGTTCCGAATTTGGTTTATAATATTTTTATTTAAAAGTTTATTGTGACCCCGAATCGTTCCTGCTTTTAAACTTTTCTGGGTTACAAGTAGCACAATTTGACTATGACTATTATTAATTTAAAATATAAATAATTTTAAATCTTTACAATATTCTGGTAAATAGCAACGACATTTGACATCATTTTTAAAAGTTATTAAAAATAATCAAACTTTTTCTATGATTCTTGGAAGTCGATATATATAACTGAACATATCAAATGTCAAAAAAATATCCCATTGGTGCATCGTTCATTAAAAACTCTTGTTATTTTTTAAATAATGATGACAATATATGGTAATCATTATTGTTTAATAATACAACTCTTTTTATGGAAACTTATCGCGATGTTTTGCTAACAAGCCTCTAAATAAAACGAGTAGTTATTCGATGTAGAATTGTTAAAAATAAAAGCAATGGGATCATGACATTAAATTTACAAAAAGTTTGATTTATAAATGATTGCACATAATAGATATTCGTTTGAAAGTGTTCTGGTCTATATCTTGTAGCTTTGTAACATCATGACAATAATCGTGTAATTGTGTGCCACTATAGCATTAAATAAAGTTATGTATTTTAAGGAAAGAAAGAGAGATAAAATCGGCAATTCAACAAAGCACACAATGTAAAAATAGGAAATAAATTCACACATGTAACGTCGTGATTTATGAAATGTGGAGGCGATTAGCATTCAGACATTCAACTCTTTGTTGAATCGACACATAATCCTCTAAATTATTACAAAGACGAACGTAAGGTCTCACTTTCAAAAGAACAGGATTTAATTATATTTTCGAATACAATGTTGTATAGAAAACCTGTTGACCGAGGTGTTTTTCACTTTTTATTTAATCAGCACCAAGGGAACTTAAGAAAACTAACGTCATTTACTGCCGAACAATATGAAAAATTGCACACTTGAAATTTCATTTGAATAGTTATATAAACAAATAAACCGCTATGAACTAACGAACTTACTCTTTCCTAAACATTCATTTAAAATGAATTTTAACTTGCATGAATTTTGGTCTAATATTTGAATTATCTTTTTTTTTCGAATACGTTCTTTTCTTACACTAGAATGACTCAAAACTGCACATAGTGTTTTAAAAGATAATAAATACATTTAACCTTGATTTTCTTAGCATTTTAAGTCTTATATACCCATTGTTCAATAGAAGCCATTTTTTCTGTGTGGTCGGTCAGAAGCTGTACAGGACCATGGGCTATAAAAAACCTTTATCCTACCTAGATGGCTGTAATAAAGACTTGATCCTTAAGTGTCCCAAAGGTCATCGTAAGGAAATACACTAGATGACAAGTAATCTAAATGGTATATAAATGGAAATTGGGGGCATACGTAAAATGGGTCTTAATGGTATGTTTCAACAGCATTACACCAACTTTGAATATAATCGTCGTTAATGTATGATAATCTGTGCAACATTCATCAATTGAATTAATTCGAACCGTATAATATTTATTCATTCTATTAATGCTATTACAGGTTTTGGTTGTCATCACCTAATGAATTTAGAAAATTATCATCATTTTTCCCTGTTAATGGCATGTTACATGAAACATGAATATCACATTTTGCAAATATATGCTTTTCCATACATAGTTGAAATCATTTATCAGAAAATTAAAAAAATATTACATTCTCTTTTGACATTTATTTATCAAAATATATACATGCAAATCTTATAACATGAATATCACATTTTGCAAATATATGCTTTTCCATACATAGTTCATATAACAATCAGAAAATCAAAAAAAATATTACATTGTCTTTTGAAATTTATTTATCAAAATATATACATGTAAATCTATCTGTTCGCTATATCTTCAATGCAAAAAAAAAACAGTTTTGCCAGAAACTAAATGCAGGTGTGTATGTAGTATACGCGAAAATAAACATGTAGTTCAGTACATGTCAGGTGTCATGTGTATTGCATACACTGAACATACAAGTTGTGAAAATAAATGTATTTAAATGAAATGCACTGAACAATGGAATATCAAAATTGCACTCGTTATGATTATAATTGTGAATGACTAGCACCATAGTTAGGAATGTGATAAATAGTTAATGTTAACGGATGGGGAAACAGAAGTTCAAACTAGCTTTTAAAAACGATTGACCGTTTTTTAAGCTGGTCATTGACATTTTGCATATATAGCTGGTATATTATTCACAAAGGCATTCGCAAATATCTATTATATGTATTAAATACGTTTTATCGTAAAACATCTTTATATAATAAATCACCTGGAGCTCAGATTCAACAGATATATTTCAAATCAAGACCTAAAGATGTTAGTTCATAACTTTAAGATTTGACTTTCAGACAAAGCTCATAGGTTTTTTTTGCAAGAAAAAAGATTATACCCAAAAGAGCGAAGCTGCGTTCATATATAAGGAAATGTGTGTCGATACATAACAACCATAAGTACGTGTGACTCAATAAAGATGATTCTAAACATACGCTTGATAAATAAGAAAAAAGATTAAGTTTAAGATAAAGGTTAAACCTCGTACGATCTATTCTTAAAATTAATAATGTTGCAGTGTCTCATCAAGGTAAAATGTGTACTATACCTCACGGCATACCGGATCAAGATGCGATGTTTTAAGTACCTTTGGCTTTTGAGTGTGTATCCATATCGGATATATTATTCTTCCGTTGTTAATATAATCGTAAAACTATAGTTCATAATTTGGCTCATGAAGACCAATATGTAATGGCTATTGTGCCTCAAACATTTTATCTGCAATGATACCATGATAAGTTAACAGGAAATGGAACGAAAATGAATGACTGCCTTTCTAGAGACTGGGATTTTTATAATTGATATACAACGAAATCATGAACACAAATGTCTAACTCATTTCTCCCTGAGTGACTGTTTCAACTCAAAAGTAAAATGAACATAACAATACATTTTTACTCATCGATATCGTTATATCGTTATATCACATCTTGGATTTATCACTTTTTTGTTTATCACATTTCACGTCCATCCTATGAGCTGATACTCAATATCATTCCAATCCGTATCCGCTTCAATACGGACGCGCAACTCACCCCCACCCTCTGATCGCCAAAAATCCCCCTGATTCCCCACATCCAATAGAAAATCACTTTCCCTTAACGAATATTGTTCATTGAATGTACCCATTGGTATGAACCAGAATCCCAAAGGCTCATCATTGATATAGAGCCGAGCACGTTGATTCCAAGATTCGAAGGCGCGTGTATAGAAACGCCGACGCAGAACGAGGCGACTGTTTATTTTGTTATGTTTCAACCACGTGGTTGGCACGTGGAGTGTAAATCTTATAATATCGCCCAACCCTAAATATTGTCCTTTGACTGTATATGTATCATCACTGGTCACTTGACCTAAATATTTTACATTTTCTTTTGTGAATATATCAGCATTTGCTTTTAACTCTTTAGTTTGTTTGTGTTTCCTCTGTGTCACGTGTGTGTCATGTGATTTTTCCGATTCAAGGTCGCCGAGCGGCACGTGGTCAAGGATGTGACCCACGTGACCTTGACGGGCGTAGAATAAGGTCACGTGACCTTCGGTAGTGAGTTCACTTTGAAGGCGTTGACGGTAGTCGCCGTAAGGGATTGGTGGCACTGACTTCATGTGGCTGTACCTGGAATATCAAGAAAATGTGTTAAATTAACATTTTCATTGTTTTAACTGCACAACAACGGGCAAAATGTTGAGCTCCGTGACAGGAATGATCCCATTGCAATTCCGTAACTGGTTGCTTAATTTCAGGCAGCCATCAAGAGTCGAATTCGTACTCCGGACCAAACATACTAAAGACCTACTTGAGGACACTATAAATACGATATTTAGGTCATAATATGTCATCATTTACAATTAAGAAATGAATTGCAGGGATTTCAGTCTATATATTAATTACCTACGACGCAAAAGCAGTTTTTATAAGGGGAACAAGAACATTATCACAGTAAAGTAAAGGTTTGTTATGGATCTGAAATGTGTTCATACCCTCATCTATCGTTCCTACATAAAAACATCAAGATCCATGACCTTTAGTTGGTATGCTCTACAGGACCAGTTTTCACAGGAAGTTATATTGAAAATGTCACCTTACCTATCAGTTCCCTCCATGACGAACCGTACACGCCCATAAAAGGTCACGGGGTCAAGCAAGTGCAAGCGATAACAGTGCCACGTCAATGGTTCTTTGCGCTTCGGGGCCGCGTGGTAGTTTCCAACGTAGGCATAAGTGGTGTTCTCGGCTAAAGCGAAACCGTGGGCGTAACTGAAGTAGTCCTCCAGACCTGTGTGATGTAAATATTAGTATCATTATATTGAAAATAATATTTACCGGTTTTGTTACAGGCCATTCCTTGTGCGGCATCATACTAGATTGTTATACTAAAGATTGGTTTGCTTTTGATAGACATGAGGTCCGTGCCGCGGGAATTGAACCCTATTCAATTACATGTTTGTTAGTTCAGAAAAAATCAACTTTCGAGGAGATTCTACAGGGCTTTGGGTCCGTCAAACTTTTACACTAAAGGGAGGCGTGGGTCGTGGGGAAAACAGAGATTCTTTAATAAAAGGATTTGCGCTTGCTTTATAAGAGGTAGCTATCAAATGACATGCACATGTATGAAAAGTATGGTAGGGCTGTTTTCCATGAGATACTGTTTACTGACCTGTACCGATCATAGCTGGTTCGCTTGCGTTGTCAACAAAGAGCACGTGGTCGGATTGGAGTAGAGCCCAGCGCTCGTTCAGAGGAACGTTTCGTTTGGCGCGCAAGTTGTCAACGTGCAGCAAAGTAGCAACCTTGGTTGAAGAAAAGGAAAGCATTCATGAAAACAAAATCTGAGAATTATTTATTAAATCATAAAGGTATAATAATTAGCTAGAGAATCAAAAATATAAGAATATGAGAATAACGATGAACGCGACCTGGTTCGATCATTTCACAGGTTGATCATAATATACTCATGTATTCCTGCTTTTAACAAACATGAAATGACCGTACATTTAAATATGCGGGATAACAACATTGGGCTTTTGTATATGAGCCGTAGTCCTACTTTCGTTGTTTTGAAATTTAGGTAGGGGAATATCACGCTATTTAAAAATCTACGAAACAATACGGCAACTACCGGTGTATAACCCACACCGGTGTATAACCCGTACCCTAAATTTAGCATTTTCTGGAAATGCCACAAAAGCTACAAAAAATATATTTTAAACATAGGAATCAGAGATGCAAAGCCCCCAGCCTAGGCAAAACATTCTTTGACACGAATATTCGTCCATAAAAAGAAGCAGGTCAAAAGAAATATCCTTCTCACAACGAATTTCTTACAACATCTTTCTCACAACGTCTTTTCCACAACGTCTCTCTCACAACGTCTTTCTCACAACGTCTTTCTCACGACGCCTTTCTCACAACGTCTTTCTCACAACGTCTTTTTCACACCGTTGCCCCAACATATTCGTCCATACAACGTAGTCCTTACAACGTCACAATATACGCGTAATCTTTCAGTGCTGTACAAAAGTCCCAATATATCTCAAATTCGTCTAAGTTTAGTACCCTGTAATTTCGACAATTTTGTGATCGATCAAAGTGAAACCTCGACGTTGCACATCTACAATATATATGTATTCAATGTGTGAAGTTTCAAAACCCTAGGATAGAGAATTCATACCAAAGTGCCGCCGACAAAGTGTTGTATAAATGTCCCAAAATATCTCAAATTCGTCTAAGTTCAAACCCCCGTAATTTCGACAATTTTCGGTCGATCAAACTGAAACCTCGACGTTGCACATCTGCAATATATATTCTTTCACTGTGTGAAGTTTCATCCTAGGACGGAGATTTCATACCAAAGTGCCGCGGATAAAGTGTTGTATAATTATCCAAAAATATCTCAAATTCGTCTAAGTTCAAACCCCCGTTATTTCGACAATTTTTGGTCGATCAATCTGAAACCTCGACGTTGCACATCTGCAATATATATTTATTCATTGTGTGATGTTTCAAAACCCTAGGATAGAGATTTCATACAAAAGTGCCGCGGACAAGGTGTTGTATAATTATCCAAAAATATCTCAAATTCGTCTAAGTTCAATCCCCGTTATTTCGACCATTTTTGGTCGATCAAACTGAAACCTCGACGTTGCACATCTGCATTATATATTCTTTCACTGTGTGATGTTTTTAGAACCCTAGGACAAAGGCTTCATACCAAAATGCCGCGGACAACTCCTGTATCTCAAATGTTAACAGACGGACAGACGGACGGACGGACAGACGGACGGACGGAATGGGGGATAGCAATAGCCCTCAGCCAAATTGGTTGGCTGGGGCTAAAAAAGTATCTCATACCACTTGACCCCACATTTCATCTTGCGCGAGAATCGTCCTATACCCCGTTACGTCATCTCCATAGTAACGCTGGCTGACGTGCAGGTAGCCAGTGCTCTCGGCTAAGTAGTGATTGTCCACGCGGTCCAGTTGGTAGCACACAAGGGAAGAATCAGAAGTGTCCTCGGTACCTTATAAACACAAGTTTAAATATTTTTACTTGGAACGTTTTTAGTAAGTTTACTGTGTGGTTTTGAAATAGAAAGCAAACCTACATGTACAAGTGTATGTTAAGGTTTACAGTTGGATTTTTTTTTCTGTAACGTCTTTGAAAGAATTGTCAGATACAGGTCGTTTATTAAATGTGTCTAGTTTTGTGTTTTTTTTTCTGCCGAGAGACACTGCATGAAGGAAAAGAAAGTTATATTGTATTCAGTTTCTCGAAAATCCAATTGTCAAGCTCATTCGTTAGTGACCTGTTTAATTAGCAGTCAACTCATCTCAAAGAATTAGCCAATTTACCTTGAATAGTTATGGAGGCGTTTTTCCAATAAGGCATGGGCAGATAGAAATATCCCGTTACATCCTAAAATAAACATAATGGATTTAACAATATATATTCAAAAATCCAAACGTTAAAGGTTTATGTCACAAGTCATGTAAGTACATGTATCTATATATGCATTTCAAACGTACCTATACGGAGCTGCCTTCTTTTACCGAGATCCTAAAGAGCCCTGAGATAAGCCTGTCGAAATACATTTTGTACTTATCTAAAGTTTGTCTTCGCATTGGTTTATTTTTATCAATAACTACTGAATTGTGGTCAGCTTATTAAGGAGCGCATGAATTCTATACAAGTAGTAGTGTTTTTGAGAGTTCTGCCGCAATTGGTCTTACATATAGTAAAAAACTGGTGCCCAATTTCTTTTTCCGTATCCAAGGAGAGTTCTGCCGC
>LQRL01058430.1:1830-13639 GCA_001703475.1 Hydroides elegans
TACCCCAACTCTATAGGCCCCCAACTTTTGGGTTGGGGCCTAAAAAGGCACATCTACAGGCCAATCCTTTTCATATGAGCCTATTCCTAGGTCTCTACGACCATCCGTTACAAAGAAACAGCCTGGAAAAGCTCATGTTTCGAAAAACCGCTGATTTCGGACATTTTGGCCTAATTCGGCCATTTCCGGTGGCCGAACCTGGCCAAAACTGTCAAAAGGCACATCTACAGGCCAATCCCTTTCATATGAGCCTATTCCTAGGTCTCTACGACCATCCGTTACAAAGAAACAGTCTGGAAAAGCTCATGTTTCGAAAAAACCGCTGATTTCGGACATTTTGGCCAAATTCGGCCATTTCCGGTGGTTGAACCTTGCCAAAACTATCAAAAGGCACATCTACAGACCACGACCTTTCATTTGAGCCTATTCCCAGGTCTCTACGACCATCCATTACAAAGATACAGTCTGGAAAAGAATCGATGACAGACAGACGGACAGACGGACGGACAGACGGACACCCCGAATCTATAGGCCCCCAACCTTTGGGGTTGGGGCCTAATAAATCATTTGAATATTTTTGAATCCTAATACACACCAGGTTTCTTGTCCTCTGTGTCACCCAGGGCGTCCTCTATGATGCCTTCGCGCTCTTTCTGACGCCGGGCAAGCTTCTCTCGCAATTTCGAGCGCTTGTCTCGGATGTTCACAATACCACTCCAGGTGTCACTCATATTTTAATTTGGTCTTCTAACTGAAACCAAACATTTCAATTGATTTATTCGATACAATGCAATGTAAGAGTATAAATAAGAGGGAAACTTAGCATATGAAATTTTCGTATACCATTTTCATTAATTGATTTGAATGTGCAGCAAAGTACCCAACTCAGTACTAGTCAACAGTGCAGCAAATTATTTATGACACTCGAACTTGAAAGCTCTATCGATACATTGACAGAAGTCGTTATATGATAACCAGCAATAAACAAGGAAGTAATTGTGAAACACGAGCAGGCCCCAACCGCCCCCAAACTCGAAGGGATATGTTTTTTTTTTTTCTTTTTTTTTTGTAGATTTTAAATCTATTTTCTATGAAAACATCTATTTTTGGCCAATTTGACAACTTCCAGTCGGGTGTTTTTGACCGAAATGGTCAAAAGGCACATCTACGGACCAAGACCTGTCTCCTTAACTTCTATATGTTGTAAATTTCTCGAGCACATAATCTTTTCCAACCTTATGAAACATCTCGATCAAAATAATATACTTACTGAACACCAACATGCGTTTCGCAAGGGTAGAAGCTGTGAAACACAATTGATTAATGTAGTTAATGATTGGACACAAGGTTTAGAGAAAGGCCTACAAATAGATTCTTTCGTCTTAGATTTTGAAAAGGCATTCGATACCGTCCTTCACGGTCTTTTGAAACTGAAATTGCATCAATATGGCGTCTCTAAGCAAGTCTTAAATTTGATATCAGGTTTTCTCTCTAATAGAACCCAGTCGGTAGTTGTGAATGGTTCCGTTTCTCAAAAGGTTGTCTCAGGTGTACCGCAGGGTACAGTTTAGGTCCGATCTTATATATAATATTCATTAACGACATAGTCCAGTGCGTTGGCTCCACAATTCGACTTTACGCTGACGATCGTGTTGGTTATAGGGTCATTAGTAGTGTTCAAGATTGTCTTGCACTGCAACATGACATCAACCGTCTCGGTCGATGGGCCCGTGATTGGGGTATGCGTTTTCAACCCTTAAAATGTAATAATATGATCAGGTTCTCTAAGAAGCGAAGAAACATTTCCTTCAACTATACTCTCGAATGGTCTAATCTAGATTTTTGACAAAATCAAATATCTTGGTGTCTACATCACAAACGATCTCAATTCGTAATACCATAAAAACCCAATGCGTAATAAAGCGTCTAGAACTCTTGGTCTTTTGAAAAGAAAACTGAAAATGTGCCCAAAAAGTGTTAAGCTCCAAGCCTATAAAGTACTAGTAAGGCCAGGCCTTGAATACGCCAATACAGCCTGGGATCCCTTTCAATTATATTTATAAGACAAAATAGAACAAGTTCAAAAGCGATCAGCTAGATCCATTACCGGAAATAATTCTTACGAACCTGGTTCCATGACTAACAACCTTAACGATCTTAAGCTTACATCCCTTACTTAGGTCACGTAGAAAGCAAAAAAAGATTAACTCTCATGTTTTAAGCCCTAGCCGAAACCACGGTCTTCCCTTTAAACGACCTCCATAAACCCAATAGACACAATAGGCAAAACCACCCTCATACTTTTCAACAGCTTCATACTCGTACAGACACTTACTTATTAAGAAATGGTACAAAGAACTATATGATAATAATTAAGAACATTTGTATTATAAACTGAATATATATCTATGTATTTATATACTATGGACATATGTCTGAATCAAATAAACAATAATAACAATAATAATAACTTACAAATATAGCTGTGTTCTAAATACCATTCTCGATTGGAATGGTTTACCTAAAACTACATTTGACAACTGCAAAATAGCACCAGAGCAGCTCGAGGGTTTTAAAACTATGTTCGAAAATGTATTAATGAAATACTTGTCATACGACATCTCACCTTAACCTATAAAGATCAAGATTTGAGCCTATAACCAAGTCTCTATGACCTTCCATTCAAAATTTCTAGCCCGTACAACTACAAGCTCAAGTCTTGAAAACCGCTATTTTTGGCTATTTTGACCAATTTGACAACTTCCAGTCGGGTGTTTTTTTCACCGAAATGGTCAAACATCTACGGACCAAGACCTTTCATTTGAGACTATAACCAAGTCTATATAACCTTCCATTCAAAAGTTCTAGCCCATACAAGAAAGCGATGACAGACGGACAGACAGACCAACTCTATAGGCCCCCAACTTTTGGGTTGGGGCCTAAAAAAGACATCGATTCGTTCAAACATGTTTTTATCGAGAGCCTCCATGCATCGGCATCACTGCCTGCATGGTCTGTTACCCACCAGACACTGTCTATGAAAAGTATAAAAACTAATAGAAAATACACTATCCCCCCTATCAACCATATACCTTCCTATCTTACCCTCTAATGCTCCACATAATTGTTTTTAACCTGTTCATTCTGAGAACTCAATCACGCATAAACTTGTATTATCGCTCGCTTAAAATTGATATATACATTTGTAGGGTATACACAGATAGGGTTTTCTAGTTGGTTAGCTTTGTGATCAACTTATCTTTTCCCGTGCTATCAAAAGTGCTATTGATAATTATTATTTTTACCTATATTTTACTAATTACAAAAAAAATGTTTTTTCTTAAAATTCACGAACCCGTTTTCAATAAAATTCGGGGTGTTTGAAATTGAAAGTGGAAAGTTTTTCCAAGCCTGCGGAGCAGTTTCATAGTTTGTGAAAAATTAAAATGTATGATATATAATCAATTATCAATTACTTTTTATTATTCTCAAAAAGAGATTATTATGCGATCGCAAGCATATCTTACGATTATCTTCTTCATTACTAAGAATTTATAAACAATGTCACGAATGTGTTCCCAAATCTCTAAGCTAGAAAGCATTTTCTCAAAAGGCCAAGCAAAGAATACATTAGATTCGAGCGGGAATCTTTTTTGTCTTTTTTTTTGGAGGGGGTGCAGGGGACATAGATCTAAGGGTCTTATTGGGTTATTCTAAAACATAAAGTGTATCAGTTTACAGAAGTTTGCACAAGGGATCATACCTAGAGCGATCATGATATCCCTTCTGCAAAGTTCAATTACCTAGTCTAGATTTTAATGACCTTACAATAGCACCAGAGCAGCTCGAGCGTTTCACAAATTATGTACGAAATATTCATTTCTAATACTTGGCAAGTACGTGGTGTATGAATGCCCCAACGACGTAACACCATATCTAATCAAGATCAAGATCAAGATGTATAAAAAAAACTGTTTTGCCCAACCTATCTTTGACCAAAAATAACATGCTTGATCACCAATCTGTTACACTTAAAATATACATGGGATATGAATATATCTACATCTTTTGATTGGAAAAAAACTTTCGCTTTGTCTAAAAATACGAGTAAGACTATTATCAAAAAACAACAATAAAAAGATGGGTTTATAAAACAAGACGCTCTCTTTTTTAAGTACAGTTTTCTCAAACTTGAAATACTTTTTTATGCAACAGCAAATGCTATTAATAATTGGTAATAATGTATCGATATAATAAGTTATTGTCCTCAATGAGAAGCAGGATAATTTGATAAATTGATATCAATTAGTATGAGTATTTTGTGGATTGTGAATGCTTACATTTACGGTTTATTTAGTCATTAATGCAATTGACATGTTATCATGACGGCAAAGCTAATTTAACTCTGCCAATAACAAATGAATTTGGATATGTCGATTTTAAGACGCACTTAATGCGTTTAAAGTGGATCAACCAGTTTGAATAATGTAAATTAAAGCTTACCCTTTAAAAGGAATGCTGAATTTAATGGTTTTAATGACTAGAACTATGATAGAAATTTAATGCTTGATATGACATGCTTAAATCGAACTTATAATTTTATGCATTATGCTAACCATTTTCTCTACATATGAAGTATACATTGGCATGTTATTGATAAGTTCATAGTTGAATTATGGGATTATCTTATGAATGTTGTTAATTGTTTATTACAAAAAGGGGTCAAATTGGATGCATCGAAGCCGAAGGTAGAGTGCATCCAATTTGACCCCTGAGTGCAATTAACACCTAATTATATTGAATCTAAATATTGCAATTCCTTTTATAACATGAAATAACAAAGAAAACCGTTACAACAAAGTAGTTTTGCCATGTCATAGAAGGCAATACCATAATATAATTCATTTTATTGACAAACAGGGAAGAATATGATTTTTTTCTTCCTACAAATCATCTTGGATAACAAAGCAACCCATTAGAAATCAAGTAGTTGAACATTAATTCATGTTTATATTGTTTTATCATGAAAATTCGATTTCAGAAGTGCAATCGGAAAATAGTGCGGGTGAATATTGCATCCTAGCCTTTCCTTATAATTTTCTTTAAGTGGTACACCATAACAATTTAATAAATATGTATGAATATATATGAAAAGCCATATTATATTATATGAACTATATATTCAGAAAAGTTTAAGGTAATTAATTGCATTGAATGAATATCACTGCCGTGTAATGAGAATTCAGGGTTATTTGGAAATTTAAAATCGAAATTTGAACTTATTTAACTAAAATTCAAAAGAGTCTTATAATTAGATTGTTAAAGTGAATGTTCATTCTTAAACAGTAGATTTACAACTATATCGATTAATAGAGGTAATTTAGTGAACAAATAGTAATTATGAAAGAAAAGTGTTCCATTTATTGCGATCTAACTTCATCCCACCAAAATAAAATGATGGAGTCAAATAAACAAAGGAAACCATTTTATTCTCTACGTGTATGTTAACAATTAAAAACATGTTTATCTAAACCACAAAATGTATTTTTCAATTTCCATGTTTGTAAGTATGTTTATGTCTATTGCCTATCCATTGCATGTTTTTTGCTTAGTCCGCAGTAGTATAATGAATCAGATTGAAATGCGTAAAGCATTCATTCAAATAAAAATGAACTTAATTGAAAGGGTTTTTCTTAATCATAATAAAATATTTATTGATTAAAGCATATACTTAATAGCCTATATATAGCTATTCTTATATCTTGCTTAACAGCATCATATAATGTCACAATACTTAATTCAATGTGTCTTCATCTCAACAAATACATTGTTCTTTATTGTTTATACGTGTTATACGTGTTATATACATGTTTCATAATATACGTTTGCATAACCATATATATAATTAGCTAAGTGAATAAAACAATTTCTTTAAAAAAATATTAAATATGATAAATTGTATAAGCTGTTAATCTTTGCAATTGATAGTTTTATTCGACTGAATACTAAACCTGTATATGAATGAATCGTAGTGATATGTTCATATAAAAGGATGAAATTAGTTTATACCTTAGCATTCTTACATATACAATTATTAAACCAACGTGATTATAAGTGAAAGAATTAACCTAGCATGGAATTCGAACAACATTAACAACGGACTGAAATAACATTATAATTTACATAAAGGGAATCAAACTTAAAAATTTGTTATAATACATAAGCGACAAGATAATGATGTGATAAATTGAGTTACTATTGATGAAGAATGAACAAATTAAGCATAAGTATAGAATAATAAGCGACTTATCAGACAATTAATTAATATTTGTGGTTTCAATAACCAATATGTGTTGACTTAAATGGTTATATTGAGATCAATCAGAAGACTGAATCTAAATTGACACTTTATGATACATCTATAATTTTGCATGAAGCAACAAGTAATATTTGTATATGTCCAATCTGTTTTGTTATCAATCAATTATGTTTACACTAAGTTTTTTTTTTCAATTGACTTAAATCCATACATTAACATTACTGTCATGAATATGATGGTCAATTATGAATTGATCATGACATAAAGATTTATTAAATGATAGTTATTAGAAAACAAACAAATATATCAAATAGTACTGTACTAAGTTAGACACACCAAGATGAAATATTTAGATGGTCAATCAAAGCACACATTCAGTAACGCTTCATTATTATTTTTTTTTTGTATTATTCAAACAAAGCAACTTTTCATTTTCCTATAAGTTTGCCCCAAAATCGGAATTAGTTTACATTATAAACATCATTATAAATATTTCTCAATTCATATTAAATGTAAATATTCATCTGTTCAGGAGCTTGATTAATAAATCATCAAAATATATGAATTTGATAATTTTAATCATGGCTGAATAAGTTTGTCGATTTTTTCTGCTTATATATTAAAGATTCAAAGTTCATACTATGCTCCCTTATTGTTTTGATAAAATCAAGCACTGACGACTCAATCCATTTTTGTGATGTGAATATTTGTACCGATTTATTCAATTCATTCGTTATCCATAATTGCTGTCGCATAATCCCAATGGCTAAGTTATCTAACAATCATTAGCCCAAAATTGTAAAACCAAATAGTTCAACAAAACAGTTTATCTAAACTGTAATACCGATCGAAATTAATCAATATTTTTCTACTAGTAATAATTGATGTGTTTCTCATTTTGTTTTTACTTAATGAAATAAAGATTGTTTACATGGGTGATGCAGGACTTGGAAGCATATCAATTTTGCATTGGGTTACATCATGAGTTATAATAAAAAAATGAAAATTTAAAGGTTTTGTGATACCTTTTGATAGTTTTTCGATTCTAGTCAATTGTCAAAATTAAGTCATTCATTAATATTGCAAATAGTAAAGCTGTCGAGGCAAAAAGTTAAATATCAGACGCTTTAATTTCTAATGATATATGCTTTTTGTTACCATTTGAATGCTTGGTAATAAGTTCCCATTGCCAAAAATGGGAGATGCATTATAAAAATTTATCTTTGTTATCACTAGGTGTGCTAGAATTAAAAATATATTCATGCTTTGCCAGTTAAGAGACGCGTTCCTGAAAAAAATCATTGAATACAATGTCCTTACCCGATATTGAATTCATATCAATTATAAAAAGAACGACATGTTTCCACTTGCGCAATCCACGTCAACATATTATTATCATTCAATATCATCAATTTTGCAAACTAGAGAAATTGCTACGAGACTCCCCCATTTGGTTATAAATTGACAGAGGGCTTTATCGGTGGCACTCACTCACAAAATCCGTTCACTGTTGTAAGAAACGCATGAAAAGAGAAAAGCTAATGCATTACTTGAGTTATAAGGACTTCACTTAATTTCTCTACCGAGGAACTTTAGCCACCAAGTATAATTTAAGTTACAATTACAATTTCTATGAAGAAAATAGCAAGCTTTGTTATTATAAAATAATATTTCATTGGATTGTTTGCATTTGAAGATAAACGTCACAAGTGATTTCAGTAATACTCCGATTGCACTTGAATTGTCTCGATCATTTCTATGTGAATATTTATAAAACTTATTGATTCCATTTTTGTTTACATAAATTTATAAACTCTAACTATAATACAAATTTGTTGAGAAAATGCCAAATTAGAGACGTTTTCTTCAATAAATCAAACATATGTGTGTTTTGATATCTCTGAAGGCCAATGTATGACTCAATATTTGTTTTTATATATCTGTGAAGGCCAATTTATGACTCATATCGCTTCCAAGTAAAAATATATATGTATATATTGTAGCATCATATACCAATTATATTCAGTAAGAGTAAGTAAGTATGATATAGTAGCTAAGCTAATGATATTGTTTAAATAACAGTACTTAAGAATCATATAACAAGATGGCCCATATAAAACGATTGCCACTGCGAGAGGAACCGGCATTTAAAGCTTTACAGGAGTTTTATACTAACAAAGGACATGGTTTGAATATGGAAAATATGTTTGCAGCTGATAAGTCACGATTTTCGAAGTTCAGGTATGGATTAGGTTTGTTTTAATTATTTTTGGTTAAAGTATTATGGTTACCAATTTAACAAAATATAAATGATAAATTTGAAACTATCTTCATGTCAATATCTCGTAGCAAAATAAGTATTAACTAAAGAATTTTAAAATGCACATTTACAACTACAGATATTATACAGAAATATTAAAAGGTTTTTAAAATTTACTTTTAATATATTCCCTTTCTGACAGACATGTGCAGATTTCTAAGTTTAGATTTGTATATTTTTGATCCTCTACATAAAGACGAAATTATAAAACAATAATGCATAACTTACAGTAAGATATTGGAAACGGCCGAGGGAGAGCTGTTATTCGATTACTCCAAAAACATCATAAATGAGGAAGGCCTTGGACTGCTGTATAACATGGTAAAACATAGCAGTTAAGATTTAGAAGATGAAAATTTAAAGTTATTTTCATCAGTTTGTTTATTGTCAGTAAAGTTTCCTGTATTAGAAAAATAGTTTTAAAATATTAAGCTCGAATTCTTATTGTAGATGTATCTTCCATTAGCAACAAAATATTTGATGTGGTATTTCTTATTGTTTCGATAAGGTTTGCACTTTTTTGAAAATAAACTGATTATAAATATAAAAGGAAACATGTTTTACAATAGGCACGATCTCGCCATGTCGAAGAATTTCGAGATGCTACATTTGCTGGTTCCAAGATAAACCTCACTGAATTTAGAGCTGTTCTGCATCATGCGTGCAGAAATCGGTCAAACACACACATCTCTAATGATGGCGCTGATGTAACTTTATCAATTTGTCATTTTCCTTTATAATGTCAAGCATACACGAATATCTTAAATATAATTTTTAGTAAACATCTTAACCATAACATATCTTAATAATAAATTGTAATTATCGTTTCTTTTGATTTTTAATGTTTTTAATATTGAACAGTTTATAAATGATTTATCATAACTATTGATCATTTTTAAAATGTTTTTGAAATCAATTAAATATTGATATGAACAAAATATTAGATAACGTCAATTCAGCACGAACACGACAGATGGTTGTAGATGAGTACTTTAATGATGGTTTGTTTAAGGTTATGCCAGACGTCAATCAAGTACTTACTAGAATGAAAATATTCACGAAGCAAGTACGATCTGGTGAATGGAAGGGATACAGTGGTAAACCAATAGCTGATGTTGTCAACATCGGTATAGGTGGTTCTCATCTGGTAAAATGATTGACGACATTGTTTTGCTAAAATACCAATCATATTTGTTTTTAATTAGTTTTTAATTATTCATGTTCCTAGTATTAGGAAGACCTGTTAGGCTTACTTCATATAATTTGCAGTTATCAGAAAAAGTTTTCATTAAAAACATATAATCTCTTATGTATGATAAGACACTGTCTCTTTAAAAATCATCATATTGAAAAAAAGCTCGATGCTATATACATATATGCATTTTAAAAATTAGTGCGATGTGTCCTGAAACATTAGGATCAATCTAAATAAACTGTTTTTTTTTTCAATTTGCTCAGTTTTTAAATGTTACTAATTGTTCTTTTATAACTGTTTATGGTAAAACAAATATATAAAAGTATGCATATCCAGGGCCCGCAAATGGTGAGCGAAGCTTTGAAGCCGTACAACAGAAATGGACCAAAGATTCATTGGATCTCAAATGTGGATGGTGCGCATGTTGAAGAAACTCTTGAAAAGCTGAATCCTGAAACCACTTTGTTTATCGTTTCTTCAAAGGTACAATTATTGCTTTATGATAATTTAGAGTACAGTTTCATTTATTGATATGTAGCATAAATATTGCTCACGGCATATTTTTGAGAAATATTTGTGGCCGAATCTATATTTTACGTTTAAATAATAAAGAAGATATTAAACCATGCTCTTATCAATATTCAAATAATATTTGATAAAAGCGTGTTTATCCTAATTTACTAATGATATATGTCTATTTATAGTCCTTCACAACTCAGGAAACATTGGTCAATGCGAATGCAGCTAAAATGTGGCTTACAGAGAATGTTAAAGATGTAGGTGAATAAAACCATCGACCAAGTATCTATTAAAGTGCAATCTGCTATTTATGATAAATATAAAGGACTATGAGTAACTTTGTCTTAGCTCATAGACAAAACAAACTTAATCATTACAAGCATATATACAATGTAATTAAGATGCCCAGGTTGCCTTATTGCACAGGGTGCTGAGCAGCAATCTAGCGTAAGTGTTTTGGTCGTCTATAGAAGTACTTATTAGTCTATATTTTACTATTAATTTATCAAACAAAACAAAACAAAGACAAGGTGTAAGTCGCTTTCAAATAAACATATATATTCAACAACCTATTGAAGTTTCTTTCAATAAGGATGATGAGCCTATCACAGAACAGAGTTAATTTACTCGCCAAAGTGAAACATATATGTGAATTGAATATTTTATTACTGTCAGAATTAAAACGGAAATTTAAAAAAAACTTTATTGTCACAATCGAATTATATTTTCAGGCAAAATCGGCAATAAGAAAGCACTTTGTAGCCGTCACCACAAAAGCGGTGTGTTCTCAAGCAATTATTTATTATTATATAGGCGGCTGGGAGTCGACGGTGATGCCCTCAACTGGCTTCGAGAGTACCATAAAGGCAGGACACAGGCGACCGTTATTAACAGTACGCAATCGGAACCACAGCCTCTTGATTTTGGAGCCCCACAAGGGTCTATCATGGGTCCGGAGGACTATAAGGCGTACACATTACCAGTCGGGGAAATCACTAGACAGCATAACATGAAATTCCATGGGTATGCCGATGACTCAAACAACTATGTTTCGTTCAGATTAGACCACAAACCCCATTTTGAAAGTGCGATTTCTAGTGTTGAGCAGTGTACTACAGATATAAAAGCATGGATGACTAGTTATAAGTTAAAATTGAACGATGAAAAAACAGAGGTGCTTGTAATAGTGCCCCCTACCTCCTCGCGCAAATACCCGGATAGAGATGTAAAGATTGCCGATGCTACAGTTCGGACCACGAAACAGGCCAAAGGCCTAGGCGTTATTTTTGACAGGAATATGACACTGGCTAGAGAGATAGAGAATAGATGCCGAACCCTGATTTTCCATTTGCGTAACATTCGCACCATTCGCAGGTTCATTACGCAAAGTGCATGTGAGAAACTAGTACATGCACTAGTTTCATCTCGTCTTGACTACGCCAATGCCATACTCGCT